>JABJVR010004039.1:0-15188 GCA_025773905.1 Chitala chitala
CCAAGCACAGGGAGAACATGCAAACTCCACACACACAGACCCAAGGCGGGAATTGAACCCCAGGCCTGGAGGTGTGCAGCAACAGTGCTAACCACCACGCCACTGTGCCGCCTTGTATAAGACCCTATAAATCATAATGGAGTCATAGTCTGTTTTATTTTTAAATGAATAACTCATTCTGAGTTATAGAAAGCCTGGAGTCTAATCTGAGCAGCACAGGATACACTCTAAATGGTGTCCCAGCCCAATGTAGAGCAAACACACACACACACACACACACACACACACACACACGCTGACCCACATTCAGACACAAATGCATGCACAGTAAAGGCAATTTAGAGTTACTCATTTACCTGAACAAGAGCTTTTTGCTTTATCAACAAATCAACAAACTGGAATACCCTTACAAGCACAAGGACAGTATGTGTGCCACAAGCATCCAAACCAGAGGGCCAACATTAACCCACGGGACGTGAGGCACCGATATTATCTACTAAGCCCATGATCCATCCATGGTCCAAGTTGTAGAAGTGATCAAGGATACCATCAACAACTAACATGGAAAGTGTCAATTTGTGTGGAAATAAAAAGAAATCCAAAAGAAAGACTTTGAAGTTCCAGGACGTCCTTATTCAAAGAAAGGACTGGAAATATTCCAGCTGGAACACACTACAGAATTTCACACATTAGAATAGCAGCATTTTATTTTCCAGGTTCAAACATTAGCTTTACTCCAGATTTCTTGTACGTTGTATCCCTGTATGACTTTATGCCCTCCCTATAGCTTTCTGGAACACATACACATACATAATTGAAGCACCTGAATTTTTTATTCACATTTCAATGAGGCTTGCAATGATTCAGGTATATGTACTTGAATAGATGTACTGCTGGTAAGCTGTGTGTTACTGCACTCGTTTATCAGAACCAGCACAGGAACACGGGCCTCCCATTTTTACTGTTTTCATGTCAGACTGATTTGATAGGATGCTATATCCAGCTTCAGTGAAGGATGTTCATTGAATTGCTGTTATAAAACCCAAATAGACAGCTGCAATGGAAGCCTAAACTGCCATTTGAGCCTTTATTTTTTTAATCTTGATTACAGGAGACACTTATAGGATAGCAGGTGGCAAGAGGGCCAAGTGTCATTTTTCATTTTGTCTAACCATTTAATTCTTTGGTAGAGAACCACTCTGTGAGCTTTCCATTAAACAGCATGGAAAGGAGGTGTCCACTTCACACCTGTCTGATTCTGGCTGACCGTCTCACTACCTGTCCTGCCTTTGCCCTCTTTTACTGTAATCAAATCTGGTACCTGACTGGCTGGGGTGATCTGCTACAATATTTAATTATCTCAGATCTTGGGGTGCTTTAGCTGGAGGAGGGGGTGCTGAACATTACTTAAGTGGCCACAGTTTTTCAGACCTATTTCACACAGCCAGCACAAATTTACCAAAAAGAGCATGAACCCACGATGCTAAAGACCTGAGTCCCTCATTCTACAAATAAATCAAACTCTTGATTGACAATTGTGGACTTTTATTACCTTGTCCACTATTACACAAACACCGTGAAATGGGGCAGATGCAGGGAAGTGTACCACATGCTGAACCCAAGAATAAAACTCCCTAAAAGCAACATTGTATTCTGCAGTTTTTAAGTGGGTGTAATCTTTGATTCCTGTCAGGGGATCTTTTCTCCCTTTGATTTGACACTTTTGAATAGCTTCACATAACTGTTTACTGCAATAGAACAACCACTGTCAAAACAAGTGTTTTCTTCTGGTTAAATGTGAGGAATGTAGCGATATCATGGGTTGAAAACACACAAAGACCATATCTCATGGCATACATACTGCATATACTGATTTTACACAGGTAGCAGTCAGGAACTGTAATACATTCATTGCTTTATGCACGTGGCCCTGTTCGTGTTAAAAACATGCACGGGTGTGATAGTTATAGCAAGACTGCGTAGCTTGATAACTGACCTTACTTGAACTTGCCTAGGGCCTATGTTAAATTACTCAAGTGTTTAGCTGCACAAAACTGACATCAGTTGTGGCTGACAGTTACTTACGACTAATGTGCTGCAAGGCCAGATTACATGTGTGGATGCATTGTTATAGGAAATGACAAAAAAAGAAATAATTTAAAATTCTGGTTCACATTTTAATACTGCATTAAATAGTAAACGTTTAAGATGTATGTCTTGTGCCTTGACTCTTTAATAATGGTAGTAATAGTTGGTAGTAGTTACACTTCTCTTGTTGTGCAGTACGGTCATATCCCATCCTTCCTTCCTTAGAGTCCTGCTGCTCTCAGCTCGAATACTCTGCACTAGCATCACATGTAAGCCTCCTTCTCTCAGTTCCATTTGTACCGTGCCCATCCCTTTTCTGCACAGCTATGCCAGACAAACCATGCCAGGTGTCAGACGCTACAATGCACAGATGTCCTAAACCACAAGAGAGTGCCCTGCTGCAGGTTTCAGTGTGAGCTCTCCAGCGCTGGACTGTGCTGCATTGAGCTCTCCAGTGCTGGACTGTGCTGCATTGAGCTCTTCAGTGCTGGACTGTGCTGCATTGAGCTCTCCAGCGCTGGACTGTGCTGCATTGAGCTCTCCAGCGCTGGACTGTGCTGCATTGAGCTCTTCAGTGCTGGACTGTGCTGCATTGAGCTCTCCAGCGCTGGACTGTGCTGCATTGAGCTCTCCAGCGCTGGACTGTGCTGCATTGAGCTCTTCAGTGCTGGACTGTGCTGCATTGAGCTCTTCAGTGCTGGACTGTGCTGCATGCCTTTACATCAGTTAGGCTCTTGACACTCCTATTTTTTCTTTATCCCTGAGCAGCTGCACTAGGCTGTAGACACTGCACGTGTCCACTGGGATCAACACATGTGGTGTCTTCAGAGCTTTAAGGAAAGGTTAGTCTAATACCAGATGAAGCTCCTCATGTACCTGAGCAGCAAATCACGTTGCATCTTCACTGTAGGATCCCTGCTTCTGTACTAGGAACATGACCTTTATCTCTACCCAGAAAAACACACCTACAGGCATTGAGATTAAG
This sequence comes from Chitala chitala, assembly GCA_025773905.1. Taxonomy (NCBI): domain Eukaryota; kingdom Metazoa; phylum Chordata; class Actinopteri; order Osteoglossiformes; family Notopteridae; genus Chitala; species Chitala chitala. Next base: position 3,074 of record JABJVR010004039.1, read on the forward strand.
TTCATGTTTAGACCCAAACATGCCTCAGGCCCAGTGTCACATGTCTGAGCAGTAGATCAAATTGCTTAGCTTTTCTGTGAAAGTGTCCTGTGGCCTCCGGGTTTAACCAATGAACATTAGCTGAAATATCCAACACCTGTATTCCTGGTTTGATTCTGGTATAACACTACACAACAAAGAGTACTTTGGCTGTTAAATGTAATGTTCTAAGTGTCACAATAGTCAGACATGTTTTGCAACTGACAGATTCAGTAGAACCACAAACCCATCAAATGTAACAAGTCCAAGTCTGATTGAACAGCAAATATGTAAATAATAAAAAAAAAACAGCACAAGCACCAAAATGCTTCAAACATGAAGACAAAGGATAAACCAACATAAGTAGCCTTTGATGGACTGTTCATGGTGACACAGTCTGATCACGTCCAGCACTGATATTCCAGGTCACCTGAGGAAGAGCTGCTCCTCTGTTTTTTCTTACACATCACACTAATGCATGAGCTTCATGGTTATCCAGTGTGTGATGTCAACCACAGTGTCTGACCCATCTTACTGATATCTTCCTATACACCTAAATGCAGATTCACTTTAGCCTCTGTTCCTATTGAAACAGCAGCCAGCTGAGACTTAACCTCCTGCCATGTGTGCCCCAACACAGTGGACCCTCTGTTCCATACACGTTTGTAGATTTTTATAGATTTACTAAATATATTTAATAAGTGTGTCACAATACCTTTGTCAAAGTTTAGAAGCAATGTTTGACATAACCTTAGAGGAATGATTATCGTGGGCAAAATGTGTCAGGTCAGGGCAGGCAAGTGCCTTTTGGAGTAGCGGCACCGTGAAAGGAGGTGCATGAGCAGGAGGTAAACGACAGGGTGAGGTGCAGTGTAAAATTAGCTGTGTATAATCAGAGCCCTGGTGCACACATCAGGTAAGGAATATAGTTTTTTTTTAGCCTGCAAAGTGGAATCATTCCCGAGATCATTGACCCACACAGTGGCTCAGTTTAGCTGTTTGTCGTCACAAGAACACATTGAAGTAAGAGAAGTGATTCAGCGTCGTGGCCCACAATCAACCACAGTGGACTCAGTTGAAAGCCTCAGTAGGTTTCAGCTCATCCATTTCGAGTGCACGTTGGCGTAAGAGTGAGAACACAGAGCACTTAAAAGACTTTGCTTTCAGCACTGCACCCATGACCTATGCTGTCATGGTAGGTCCAGGCATCAGGCCAGTTCCTCCACAGTTTCCTGCTGCAGCTCTCTTTCCAGTCACAGTTGGCCTCTGGTCTCAACACACCAGGCCTGTAAACACTACCATCTCACAGGGTCCTGTCTTCCAGTCCTTGTGAATATCAGCACCCATCGCTTTTCCCATCAGGGTGGACTAAACACCAGAAGGATGCCCTAAGTCCCTGACTTTCAAAAAAGAGTAAAGTCACAAGCGTGTTACTGCACTTAAGATCTGTTAAAGATTTCAGCTCAAACTAAGAGCGGCTCTTTGATCAGTGAGCTGAGATTGATGGGAATTGGCTGATGAAACATTAGCCTCACTGCTAATCTCACAATGTGGTTCTCAGTGTTAGCACAACGTGGATTAATGACAATTTGGATGCCCTAGAACATCCAGCGCTGTACCTATGCCACCTCTAACTGCAATTTTTTGCTTTAACATTTTTTGGGCTGTATTTTGCTGTTGCACATTTCTCCTGCATATTTTTCATAGCCAAATTGCAGTGTCATGTAATAAGCAGGTGATAAACACCAATGGATAAAAAGCCATTTGGTTCATAGATCAGTTGTGCTTTTGCTTGGTCTTTAGGTCAATCATTCTGTCCCAACAGTGGGTCACATTTCACATTTAAAAGGGCAGTAAATTCTGCCAGTTTTATAGGGTAAATGATGAATAGACACAAATGCTCTTGCTAATGCTGTGGTTTTCACCCCTTTCATAGGTATAGTCCACTGTAGGGCTTTGCTGAACACAATGAAGATATTTTTATCAGTTTATAGGTGTGGCTCAGAGACATGCAAGAGTGTACGTCTAACGTTGACTTTTTAAAAATTTTGAAAAGCTTATTTTTTCAACCCTAAAGCCTGAACTTCAGGCTCAGTTATAACCTGCACAATCAGAAGATATCCAGAATATCTGTAACAATAACAAAAACAAGGTGGCTTAAGCATCGTTCACACTACATGATTGTCAGTTTAGGTAGCTTTCCAATTCACATTTTAATGACTTGCTGTCAGCCAACTGTCTGTGGTGAAGTATCAAGAATATACATGCTACACAACTGATCAGCAACACAGTGATTCATCCTACAGGACTGATGAGGGACACTGATTCACACTACATGACTGATCAGCGCCACAATGATTCACACTATAGGACTGATCAGTGACACAGTGATTTACACTACATGGCTGATCAACGACAGTGATTCACACTACAGGGCTGATCAGTGACACTGATTCACTTTACAGGGCTGATCAGCGACACAGTGATTCACACTACATGACTGATCAGTGACAGTGATGCACAGTACATGACTGATCAGTGACACAGTGGTGCACACTACAGGGCTGATCAGTGACAGTGATTCACACTGCATGAATAATCAACGACACAGTGATTCACACTACATGACTGATCAGCGCCACAATGATTCACACTACAGGACTGATCTGCGCCCCAATGATTCACACTACATGACTGATCAGCGACACAGTGATTCACACTACATGGCTGATCAGTGCCACAGTGATTCACACTACATGGCTGATCAACGACAGTGATTCACACTACAGGGCTGATCAGTGCCACAGTGATTCACACTACATGGCTGATCAACGACAGTGATTCACACTACAGGGCTGATCAATGACACAGTGATTCACACTACAATATCTCTCTCCAGGACAAATCACAATTTTCAAAATCATGAAAACACGTTAGGTTTGACATTGTATGTACAGTATGTACATCCTCCTCCACAGTGCAAGCACTGTATGATGTGTCTGTTCATTTGCATTCAGTAATAATAATAATAATAATATTAATAATAATAATAATAATAATATGCAGGATGCGATTTGTAAAAGAACAAGAATACCAGGTGGTGGGGGAAATTTTAATGTAGCCTTGAAATTCACGCCACATTCACAGCAATTCACTGTATCGTTATGAGTCACATTATGTGTCACATTGTTTTCTGGACATTTTTTGTTGTTTTTGCACTGTGAACATGCCAAAACGCTTCACAGTCTCTGTTTTATATACGTATATAATACAAAAAAGTCAGTGATTAGTCCTTCCCTGCCTGGCCTCCTGTACTTTGCTCTAATTGGTTACAGCTCACAGTCAGTCACATGTGACCAGTCCGGATTTTAAACATGTGAGAAATGTCCCGTGTGTTGGTGACTGTTCAGAGAGCCCATTGCATTGTGTTGAAGACCAGTTCCTATGAAGTGATCTGCACAGGCCTGACCGTATGGCAGCCCGTCCACACTTTCTTGTGGTTGCTGTCTTGAGTTGCTTGAGTTGGTGAGCGGTCGTTGACCAGAAAATTGTGTGATGTGAACTTGGCATTAAATGTTTTGGAAATCTTCATTTACAGTAGCCTAAATTTTATTTCAGTTTTGGGGGGCCATACTATTTATAGCATCTGGTCCATTATATGATTAAAGTAATGCTCCTCTCCAAACAATACGGATAGCATGTGTAACTTGTGTAACTACAGTAAGTCATAATCGTTTGTCAATAACAGTGGTAATAAACATACACCGATCAGCCATAACATTATGACATTATGTTGAGCAGGTCCTGCCTTTGCTGCCAAAACAGACTTGACCCGTCAAGGTATGGACTCTATCAGACATCTGAAGGGAGGCTCTTTTAACATGCATCTGTGGCATATGGCACCAAGCCATCAGTAGCAAATCTTTTAAATCCTGTAAAATGCGATGTGGATCCTCCATAGATCAGACTTGTTTTTCCAGCACATGCCACAGATGCTCAATTGGAGATATGGAGAATTTGGAGGCCATTTCAACACTTCAATTTTGTTGTTGTGTTCCTCAGACCATTCTGGAACCATTTTTACAGTGTGTCAGGGTGCATCATTCTGCTGAAAGAGGCCACTCCCTTCATTGTATACCATTTTCATAAAAAGGTGTACTTGGTCAACAACAATGTTTGGGTAGGTGGTACATGTCAAACTAACATCCACATGAATGGCAGGACCCAAGGCTACATTTAGAACATTGCCCAAAGCATCACCCTGCCTCTGCTGGCTTCTCTTCTTTCCATAGTGCATCCTGGTGCCATCTTTACCCCAGGTAAGCAACGCACATGCACCCAGCCATCCACAACTTTTCAGTAGATTCAGTAGACCAGGCCATCTTCTTCCATTGCTCTGTGGTCCAGTTCTGATGCCCACATCATGTGTAGGCATGTAGGTGCTTTTTGCAGTGGACACAAGTCAGCATGGACACCCTGACCTGTGTCCATATGCAACAAACTGCAATGCACTATGTGTTCTGACACCTTTCTGTGGAAACTAGCATTTAATGTTTCAGCAAATTGAAGTACAGTAGCTCTTCTATTGGATCAAACTACACAGGCCAGCCTTTGCTTCCCATGTGCATCAGTGAGCCTTGGCTGCCTATGACCCTGTCACTGGTTTAGCAGTTTTCCTTCCTTCGACCACTTTTGGTAAGTCCTGATCACTGCAGACTGGGAACATCCCACAAGAGCTGCAATTTTGGAGTTGCTCTGTCCCAGTCATCTAGCAATTATCTAGTAATGGCACTTGTCAAAGTTGCTCAAATCTTCATGCTTGCCCATTTTTTGTGCTTCCAACACATCAAATTCAGGGACAAAATGTTGACTTGCTGCCTAATATATCCCATCCACTTCCAGGTGCCACTGTAACGAGATAACCAATGTTATTCACTTCACCTGTCATTGGGCATAATGTTATGGCTGATAAGTGGTCATAACAATTATTTTAAAGGGCTTACAAAACCAGGAAAATCAGACTTTGGCCCTAATGAAATGAAAAATAAAAATCAATGCTCAAGTTATTGACTGAGAAGCACTGAAACTTATCAGGAACTGGACTCTGTCACACCTGGCTCAACACAACATATAATATGTGCCCACACAAATAAGCAGCACGTTTGCTACCAAAGATTAGCTGTGGAAATTTTTCTTCCAACATCTTCATTTGCTCACATAACCAGACAAGAAAGGTACCCAGCTCTTGATAATGATATTGAGATTGACTGTTTAAATCCTTCCTGGAGTTCAAAGTCCCCAAACAGACAGTTTTCACACAGTCATCCGGGGCTGCAACAAGCCCAGATAGCTGCAGATGGATGCCGGAGATAAATAAGTGAGATAGAGCAGGTCTGAAATGGATGCTGAGGCCCCAAACGGGCTTTAGCTGTGGGATTTTACGATCAAATTCACCACAGAGCAGGGAGACAGCAGACACTGGGTTTAAATTACCTGAGATTGCTTCGTGGCCTCTGTCTTCAGGGACCCAAGCAGACAAGATGTTCATTAGGCTGCGTGTCAATGTTGAGGCCAATTGTGCAGATGGTACATGGGTGGGTTCTGAGTCCAGAAAGATAGGGCTGTGCCAGCCAATTCAATTAAAATACAGGATGGACTTTAAAATGTAGCTGTGACTACAAAACACATGAAGTTCTCGTTAATTTTTATTTTCTTGTATTCATATACGTGTATATACAAATAAAAATAAAAAGTATAAAACTGTTAGGTATAGGAGTGGGTATATTACAATGACATTATGTTGATGGAAGATGAATGCCAAAACACAAGTTTAATTTATTCGGGGTGCAGGAACAGAAATAGGAGTGCGCTCAGTGGTGTATGACAAACGGGAGTGCGCTCAGTGGTGTATGACAAACGGGAGTGGGCTCAGTGGTGTATGACAAACGGGAGTGGGCTCAGTGGTGTATGACAAACGGGAGTGCGCTCAGTGGTGTATGACAAACGGGAGTGCGCTCAGTGGTGTATGACAAACGGGAGTGTGCAATGTTGGTGGCAATATTATGGGGAAATTACTTAAATGGGCAAAGGAGTTCAGTTGACATTCTTTTACCCTTGCCTCATTAATAAATTGTTATAAACGTTTCATCATCATAATCACACATTATGCATAAAAATGTAAAATAAAAATAATCCATTTATGATTGGTATCTTGCATTATCATTTTGTACATAAATCAAAATATAAAACAAATGCTGACAGTTAGGTCAGCTGGTGATACAAACTGTCAGGGGCACACAACTGGGGGAGCACAGGGTTGGGGAGGCTGCCTCTGATTAGACTGACCCTGCCCACTGCTCACATTAAGTGAATGTGGAGAGGGGAGAACTGGGGCAAGGTCACACTCACTCACAAGCTTTATCTATGGACGCTTGTCAGCTCTCCTTTGGAGAAGCCACAGATGGGGTTGCGACAGGTCGGTTTTACCTCCTAAGTGTACCAGAATAACATAGTGGTCACTGCCAGTGGTTACTGGTCCATTGTTTTCTCCGTAGAGATGGTTCCAAAACCACCTAAATAGTTGAAGATTTGTGCCAAGGCCTCAGTGCTTAGCAATTATGTGACGAATACAGTCCACTTGGCAAATTTCTGTGTCTACTTTAATTTTTATATATCTAATTGGTTTGGTAGCTATCTTAGGTGGACTATGGTACTGTATGTCAGAAACACCAAGGCAAACTTATATTTATCAGATACTAAGCTGAGATGTGAAACCATTATATTTATCTATGTTTCTCTGCTGCAGTTTGTCTGTCCCTGGAGCACTGCTGGGCTGGCATGTGCTTGATGCCAGATCATTGGCGCTAATGGGCATGTTTGATGCTGAGAGGAACCACACGTTCCCCAAACGTGCATCTGAATATTCATGGGAAAGCAAGTGGGTACACCCTGCAACACCCCCGTGGTGGGGAGGTAACACTGGTCTGGAGAAAAAAGGTCTTTTTTCAGAATAATCGGAAGAAGGAATTTCTACAAAACAGGCATTTTCTATTTTAGCACAATATTCATAAAATGTTAATTTTACAAATGTCCTTATACGGACCAAGTATCAACCTTGAGATCACTTCACCCAGCAGATGTGACTGATTGTTTAATGGACATTTCCATTGAAACCGACATACCTAACTTACAGCCCCGTGCTTTCGGTCATTACTGTACACACACAAATATTTTACCGATGTAGCCCAGATAAGCACCTTCTCTGAGAACACAGTGGCAGGTTGGGGTGTTAAACTTACAACTTCTTTTCTTACAAGTGGAATTTGTTAACCAGAACATCATCACAAACACATCTGTTCATATTCTATGTATATAATTTTAACTACACCAACTGTATTACACAAAATTATAAACCTGTAGTGTATAAATACTATTTATGTGTGTCCATGCCATCAATTATTTCAAAGTATGAATTAAAAAAAGTTCATAAAATGTAAGTTTTAAAACAATGTATCACTCAAATATTGCTTAATTTCATTCTGAAATGGGTGATGTTATAGAAACTATAATTGGTTTCAACAGAGTAAAGACTTTCCTACTATAAATAAGCCATTTTTAACCTGCAGTATCTGTCAAAACTTTCAGTCACTTTTAAGATTCCAGGTTTATTTCACAGATGCCTTTTTGCCATTTGTACGTATATATCTATATGTATAGTTATAAAATGGTAGCGTGAAATACACCTGGAATCTAGAAAGTGACTGAAAGTTGTGTGTGTGAGGTTAGCTGCTTACACAACATTGCTAATCTTCAAAAAGGAATATAAAGGAATTACAGTTCTGCCATTAAAATTAAAATGTAGTGCAGTTTCACACATGCAGATCCTTTAGACAGTGTACACATGTTTAATGCACCTTCATGTTAAACTGCATGGATAAAGGGAGCCTGCTTATTGTTTTTTCCTCACCTATGATGTGGAGTGGAATTTTAACAACCCCTTCTTTGGGAAGTAATAAAGGAAACAAGTTCACAGACAGGTTAAAATAGAGAATAGCCTTTAGCGTCTGTGTTTTTTTTCTTTCCCACCCCTTTACCACTTTGTCATTATTTTCACAGCAAATTGATTCTATAAGCACAGGACTGGAGTGCTGTGCCTTTGTGCTGTGAAAGAAAAGATCAAAAGGTGCCTCTCTCTCAGCCACTGTGGTGACGCTTCACTCTTTGTGGATGTTGCCCATCTGAATTTCAAACTGCTGCAAATCCCCTTTATTCATTCGCTTTTCATCTGTTTGAAATGTGCATAGAAAACTGTGTGTAAAAACTTTGTGTATGTGTGTGAGCATGTATGTTTTTGTGTGCTTGCATGTGTGTGTGTGTGTGCACATGCCTTTCCGTGTGTATGCACACGTTTGCATGCATATAAGAGAGTGTTTGTGTGTGTGTGTGTGTGTGTGTGTGTTTCTGTGAGTTAGGTGCTGGGGGCCACATATATAGAATATATAGACAACACTAGTCTGTAAAAGGCTTATATGCACCTGCTCCAAAACTGAGGAGCACTGTTGTTAACAGGTGATGTATGTTGGTCTTTCAGTTTTCATCATGGGCCAATAACCTTAACTGAATCACAGCCTCTAGTTGTCCAATGCTGATCTGGGCATGAATTCTATGTAGAGAGCGAAAGGAATGATTCTCACACCCATCATCCAGGTCCTGCTTTTGGTCATAAATTGGTCAGTCTGTCATAATTTAACAAAGTAGTTCTTGTAGGATGGTAATCCACAGCACTCATAAAGCTGCTCTGCGAAACAGGTGAAGTATGTGTGGGGCATTTTACAAAGGGATGAAGTGAGAATATACAAAAGTGGACGGAAGGAAGATAATAGAAGAATGTAGTAGGTGACTTACTCAAATCACTAGTTCTGCACCTCTTAATTCAGATTCATGAAACGTCACACCAGAAGTATTGTTCATGTTATCTGGTACAGGCACTAAACCCCGTCCAGAAGTTATTGAGACCTCTCTCTCTCTATATATATATATATATATATAACATTATGAGCACTGACAGGTGAAGTGACTAACATTGGATATCTTGTTTACATTTTGTCCTTGAAGTTGATGTGTTGGAAGCAGAAAAAAATGGGCAAGCATAAGGATTTCAGCAACTTTGACAAGGCCCAAATAGTGATGGCTAGACGACTGGGTTAGAGCAACTCCTAAAATGCAGCTCTCGTAGGATGTTTTCTTTTACATTATGTGGATTGCTTGGTGTGTGTGCGTTGCTGGGGAAGAGATGGCACCAGCATGCACTATGGAAAGAAGGCAAGCCAATGAAGGCAGGGTGATGCTTTGGCCAATGTTCTGCTGGGAAACCTTGGGTCCTACCATTCATGTGGATGTTACCATGACACGTACCACCTACCTAAACATTGTTGCTGACCAAATACACCCTGTCATGGACACAGTATTCCCTGATGGCAATGGCCTCTTTCAGCAGGATGATGCTCCCTGCCACACTGCAAAAATGGTTCAACAATGGTTTGATGAACACAACGAGTTAAACATGTTGAGTTGACCTCCAAATTCTCTAGATCTCAATCCAGTTGAGCATCTGTGGGATGTGCTGGAAAAACAAGTGTGATCCATAGAGGCTCCACCTCGCAACTTAGGAACTGCTACTGACGGCTTGGTGCCAGACACCACAGCATACCTGCAGAGGTCTAGTGGAGTCCATGCCTTGTCAAGTCAGGCCTGTTTTGGTGGCAAAAGGGGGTCCTTCTGCAGACGCAGATACATACATTCTTTTACGATGCCTCTGTTTTGTGTCCTATAAAGTGTCCATGTTACCACATCATGGTAACAAAATACAACAGAAGAATAGAATAGGAGCTTATTTATATAATAAATAATTTATAATAATATGTATTTATAGTTATATTTACTGTATAGTCATCTTCTATACCGCTTCATCCTGTTAAGGGTCACAGGAAAACCTAGAGCCCATCCCAGAACATATAGGGCACAGGGCAGGGGACACCCAGGGCGGGCGCCAACCCACCACAGTATATTTACTATATATATATAGTAAAATGAGAAATAAACATTTTGTTTGCTTGTTTAATTATTGGATGTCTAAGTATATCGAAAACATAGAAACATGGTTACTTTTTAGAGGCAGCTGTTAAATATACAGGATAGCAATGGTTTGTAAATGGTCTCTGCATTATATGTCCTGTTTGCAATAAAAATTTAAGTCTGATAATAAAGAATAATCAAATGTAGGGGATAATTCTTCAAAGTACGCTTCCTCTGTGTGGTTGTGGAAGGTGGTGCTGATCGCTGATTTGACATTTTGCCCCCTGCTGTCTCTCTCAGAATGAGGCATAGGAGACAGATTAGCGTTCATATGTTGTAAACAGAGACGATCACGTTTTCATGAACAGCCTGTCAAGACGGGATTCAATTGATGGTTTGTGTTGTGGCAGAAGTCTAATGCTTTATGATGATGGAGTTTAGTCATCTCAAATTTAAGCGAATCTCATTATGAGACTGATGGATGTGTAAACAGCAGGGGTTATGTGAAACAAAGAAGAACGTCAAACACACAGCTTCTCCTAAACTCGGCATACTCAAAACTAAATGCATTTTTGCCTTTGTCACAGGTGCCTGCAACTTTGAGACGCCGTACACGTCTTGCGGTTATGGCCAAGGTAAAGATGATGACCTTGAATGGGAGCAGGTCAACACCAAAGACAGACCATCGCTGGACCCCCTTGTGCCCCCAGGTTTGTTTTGGGATGAAAACTCATGTTGCATTTTCTGGCCACGTTCCATCACTCAGCTGTTAAAGCAGCTTGTTGGAAGCCTTTTTCAATACTTCAGCAAAAGAAAGATTAAGAAAGCTTAGGTTGAGCTACTGACACTGAGAATTTAGAAACTTGTCAATTGCATCCACATTTAGTTAGAACAATGTTTTTGCATACACTGTGCAAAAGAAATGCAGTCTAGACAGCCATGTAGTTACCTGTAACTGCAGTTATACTTCGGCAAACGTATTATACTTTAAATTAAATTTTAACATACTATTCAGAAAACAAATGACCTTTCTGGGTCATTAATAAATCATACTTTTTTGCAATTTAAATGGAGGATAATGCACACTTAAGTTGATGAAAATTTTTTTTTTTATTGAATATGTTTTTTGAGAAACCAAGTTTTAAAAAGTGGTGCTACTTAAATGTAAATGTTTAGAAATAGCACTTAAAATAGAGTATGTGCCATATGCTAACACACACAATATATGCTGTGCAGTTTAAACACAACATCATCCTCAAATGCTGCTTTATGAGATACTAGAGATAAAATGTCATGCAGCTCATTTGCTGTTTTCTCTTATGTAATATTAATTAATATTGCAGCTGAACGAATTTATATTTAAGAAATGGTTCTCTTGTACATACTAATTTCTTAATAGCTTTAATTCTTTTGTCAATTTTCTTTTTAACCACCTTGAGAACAAAGTGCACCTGGAAGCTCCGTCTGATGATTGCATTTTTCAGGTCTGCTAGAAAAGCTGGAGAAATGACCTCACATACTGTTTACTTTTCCGTGCAAATTGATTTGTTTTGGTGTGTCGTTAGATCTCTTAAGGTTGAAGCAAAGCTCGACAGCGGCCTGTGACCTGTAGGGTCGGAAGAAGCCAGTCTCATTTATGCTTCTAAACAGCAATATCTGCTCTAAAGTTTAGGCAGACTTGAATGTTAAACCTGAAGAAAATGAGAGTAGTTAAATAAATATTAAGCTTTCCTTCATGGGAGACCAGACTGTGATTGTGGTAACAATCTACCTTACCTGTAGCTCATAAGCTTGCATGAGGTTACATACATTTTTATCTTTTTTAATGTTATGTTTAAATCAGGATTTAAAAATTCTTTGTTAAATACAAAGTTCCAAACCTTAAGGAAGCAGCAGAATGTGGCTGACAGGACATGTTTTGAGAATTTCCACTTTGATTTCAGGTGTTATGAATATTTACTTTTGTTTCTATCATGCAGCAGTGTGTGTGTGTGTGTGTGTGTGTGTGTGTGTGTATATATAT
>JABJVR010004040.1:0-15187 GCA_025773905.1 Chitala chitala
ATTTCTTTTTTTTATGTACTTAGGGCCAGTCAGTGTCCTGTCTTTTTTTTACTGCAGTAAAAATATCTAAATTATACTGTGTTACATGGCTATTAGACTCTGGCATCAGTGTGCATGTGAAAAATCCTAGCTGTGAAATTGCACATTTAACACTGACCAGTATCAGGCTGCCAGCGTACACCACCAGGAGTTTCCTCAAAGATACAAGCCGTGTGGACAGCGAGAGCCTCACTAATCTATAGTATCTACCCAGCAAACCCAAAATGTTCAAATAACGTTAGTCAAACGTTTAGGGACCGTTAGCAACATTTAGCTAATGTTATTTGAATGTTTTCGGTTTGGTGGGTACACTCTCACCTGCATTCACCCCTAATTCACTTTTTCCTTGGGCCAGTACAACATTAAATTTGGCCTTATTATTTTTTTTTTATTATTTATTATTTATTATTATTATCATTTTTTTTTTTTTAATGCCCAAACCACTTTGAGTGTTTTTGCTAGAACATCACTGCATTTAGTTTTTATTAACATTTTACAAAATGCTCCAACATTTTTGGAATTTTGGTTGTATGTAGACCTTTATCAAACTAAATACAGTTCTCTTATATTCACTTTCACACGAATAGTATTTACCATTAAGTTTTCCTGAAATACTCCATTACATGCACATGAACCAGTCAGCATTAATAAAAACCCACAGCTTCAGCCCTGTTTCTGACTAGGGATTCATTCAACAAAGACAGCAGAACCATGTCGGTACCCGCAGCACTGCGTATTTATTTTGTCTCGACTTATATGTTGATAACTTCAACATATAGGACGGGCTCATCGGAACACGTCTCCATCGTGAGTGGGGGCCTACCTGTGTTGCTTATGTATCGCCGTTCCTTTTTGACAGCTGATGGTTTTATATTTTCCTCATACAAACTTCCCTCCAACGTTCCACAAAACAGATGATGAACAGCAAACAGCATAAAGAGGTAGGTGCTACTTAGTGTATGTGTCACGACAGAAGTGTCATTTCAAACAGCTAGCAGACTGACGGCAGAAAGCAAGAAAGTCTCAGTGAGTGTCTGCACAAGACCAAAAGAATAACAATACATAACGTAAACCATAAAACTGTTTCTCTTCTTCATACACATATTACTTTATTTTGAAAATGTGAAAAAAGCATGTGCTTTTATAGAACAAGTCTCTCCTTTAAAATTCTTTTGGGGGGTGGGGGGGGGGGGTGAGTGAGCACTTTCATTTATTGTACTGTATGGAAGTAAAGCACAATTTTCCTTCTAGATGTTTCAAACTGGGCCAGTTAGAAAAATTCCTGATGTCTTTAAAATTTCAAAAAACCTGGCCTGGACACTATTAGAAAACAGATAACAGGATGTCCTACACTTTATTACCCCGCATATTAAATACACGTTCGAATCTGCATGCACCCAGGCCCTGAATATAGTCTCAGACTATGACGTGAAGCAAGCCTGCATTGCTGGGTGTCCCGCATCGCCCTGTTAACCGCATACCTGTCTGTCGTCAATGAGGCGTGTTGGTGTAGCATCTGCAATACAAACAAAGTGCAGTACAGAGCCATGCTCACAACACACACACACACACTGAACTTTACTGTTTCCAATACAATGTAACTGTTTCCGATAGATGTAACTATGGGCGCTTTTCCACTGTACTACATATCAGAACTTTAGGTACTTAACAAAATGTAAAAATAAATAAAAATAAAATGTAAATCCACAATTATATCTGGATTGGCCTTGATCAGCGATTCGACAACAGGAGGGTAGATAATCATACAAAATATTCATTTTTCTATACTGCGTTTCACAACATGTTGCCTCAAAGCACTTTACAGTAAGAATATTGCAGCAACATCTGCACTACTACAGCATTATAAGCAAAAAAACTGCATCTAATGGGATTTTCAGTGTTAACACAAAATGGCTGCCAAATTGCCAGTCCTGAGCCAATCCAGTCCAGACTGTTGCACTTGTAAGGTTTATGGCCTATAAAATCTCAACCGAATCAAGTGTGAATTGGGCAAGTTTTAATTTTTTTAAAGTTTGGGCCATATAACAGATAAGGATTTTTGTGATTTTTGAGAATTTTTCCTGACCCACAATTTTGGCCTAAATACACAAGTACTGAATTTGACCAAGTATTTAGCAACCTCTACAACAAAAAAAATATTTGGTTATTTGAGCAAAACTGAGAGCCTGGTCATTCAGCAATCAATCAACATAATATAATTTGGCCAGATAAACTATTAAACAAACATACAAACACAACTGATCAACATACTTGCCAAAATTATATGCTGCCATGTAAATAACACAGATCACTGACCATACCAGTTTTACATGCCAGTGGAAAACAAACACAATAATGTCTTTGAGTCTGGTACTGTTTTAAAGTGCCAAAGGTTCTGGTACTATTGCAGTGCAAAAGTGCTCTAGACATCTTTCACCTAACATTACACTGCAATCTGCCCCTGCCCTAAACATGTCTAACTTTGATATTCTGAGAAGGCCTCGGAAGAGATTAGCAAACACCGGAAAATACACAGAAAGAGAGAATTATTAGGATATGATCTACTTTCAAGTACAGTCCTAAGCCAAGACATACCCAGTCAGAATTCAGCATCATGAGGAGTTTTATTCTGTATCCCTTGTTCCTATTAGACGTTTATTGACTTTAAGTATATCAAAAATATATTGATGTTTTAAACGCACTGTATTGTAAACTCTGTGAACGACCTGGTGCGAAGGACTGCAAGTATGGTACATACAAGCTGTGGACTCTAGTAGACCACGTCGCCAACAATTCAGCTCCGCAGGCTGATGCTAGACCCAAAGGCTTTTGGAAATAATTGCCTGAACGTACTTGTGCTTTATTTCTGTTTTAATTGTGTGAATAAGGTTTTCACAATTAAAAAATAAATACTGTCTGTTTTTCCCAAGTTTATTATGTGAATGGTCTTAAGATATTGTCATGGACCTGGAATAAATTACTATAGTAACAAGAGATCACTGCAATTATAGTCTTGATTTTTCAAAAAACAAGGGAATTTTTAGGAATGTATTAATTTTCTCCCACTTCAGAAATGTAAGACAGATCAGGAAAGGTAAGGCAGTGAGGAATAGTATTAATTTACATACAGTTTCACTGAAATTTAACCTGTTACATCATTACAGTACAACCTCTTTCACAAAAATATTTCTAATTTATTCCAGGCTTGTTATAGTGAGCCTTCTGATGTACAGATTTTTGGAAAGCCAACACAGAGTGAAATCCAGCCATGCAAATAATTTTCTTTGCCACTCTAAATAAAAACAGACTAAAGACAGACACTAAACACTAGAGAAGCTACTGGTCATTCCCTGGGATATATATAAAGCATGTGAAGGACACACAGTTAGCGCTATGTTGTTACCGTAACAGCCTACGTTACTTGGGATTACAAACACTGTTCTTTCTCCAGAAATGTATGGCGATTATGATGGACCACATAAAGCAGAGCACAAATATGACTTCTTAGTACAATTTTAATAGATTCATACACTGACAAGTTGGACTTGGCTTGACACCATTTTCTCCATCATCATTACATCAAGATGAAACCGTTCATCACGGTCATAGCTGATGGCACCAACTTATGCAGGGAAGTGCAAAGAGGAATGTGGAAAATTTGTATTTAGTGACATATTGCACTTCATAGGACTGTATGCCTGAAGTACGTAATCGGCCAGCTGAACATCGACTGCAGCTCTATACTTGTCCAGGTTCTCAATAACATCCTTAAATAAATCCACGTGTGTATCACAGGCCTCCCTAGACTTGATGACCTGTTTAATTTGTCAACCAAAAAACCATGCCGTTGCTACTTCTTTAGAACATCTGCCTCATTTTCCTCCCTCGTTCGCTGCATTCAGAATTTTTATTCCAGTCTGTGCTTGATATGAAGTGGCAGCACCAATATTTGTATTTATTTGCTCATCAAAAGATAACTGTCCAGCCTGAAGCCAAACTCTTGCCAACTGGGCAGTTCTCTTCAGTGCAACAAAAATGTTTACAACAACTACCCCACTTCGAACAACAATACAGGAACTCCCCAGTTTGCATTACCAATTTGTTCCCATCTCCTACATCCTCTGCAAAGTCTGGTACACCTTCCAAAACACCAAAAAGAACAACTCAGCAATGATGTCAATGTATTTGCTAACTATAGCTCCATACAAGAATTAACTTGCGGTGGAATTAGTCATAATCAATAACGGGTCTTCCACAGTTAGCCTTCACTGTTGTAGTGCAAGGAATGTCGTAATCTACATCCTTCAAGTATGACATTATGTTTCAACTCACACACATGGACAGAAACCTACTTGTCCAACGCACACAGGCTCCACACTACATAGGTGCACCAATTTACACATAGGAAACACTTTTCCACTGCAACCAACAGAAACAGAAAGTCGTGGCACTTCACAACTGGAACTGCCCATTTTCAATTGACTTCTGGTCCAAAGTTTCCAGTTCTTGTGTCTGAAGGCACCTAATCAGCTGGGGTTCTTACTGGACCCAAGGGCACTTGGGAGTGGGGGTTTTAAATGTCTTTATAGCTGAATGGTTATGCCAATAACCTGTCTCACAAGCACTATATACAACCATCACCCTGAGAAAGCACAGGTATGACTTCAGAACTTGACATGCATGTTTTCACATATAGTTATTTTTACCAGAACCCAGATCAGGAACAAGACAGCTGTACCATTTACCCATGTTATATACTTACACTCATTGCTGTCTTGTGTTTCTGTGCCTGCTTTCTGTGTCCAAAGATCAGTTTTAGTCTTGCTCTCATTTTTTCTGATGTAGAACACTACAAAATGCATTTTATTTTTCCTTATTTCAGATTTTTACCAGTTTTTCCTACGAGAATGTGTAAATGGCAGTAAAACTGTAATAAAATGGCATGTTGCATTATTTACATTGAAAGTGCACAACAGTGAACAGCTACACACAGCTACTAGAAATTATTTGCATAAATTAAGCTCATTGCATTAATGAATATATATATATACATACATACACACACACACACACACACACACACACACACACACACACACAAGAGACAACTAGAAATAAAAGTGAAATTAGCACCTTAATACATTGCATTTTAACCTAGTTTCACACTAACTAACGTGCCTTTACTGACATGTCATGGACTAACCAGTCAATATAATGTATACAGATGCAAACATACACAGGCATGACAGGATTTCTGCTTTGCTAAAAATAAACTTCCTTTTCGTTCCTCTTTTTAGATGTGCAGTTGAAAACAGTCCATGTCAGATAGTTATATTAACAAATACAGGTATGCATTTTTTTTAAATTGACAGATGTCTGTACTTTTAAAGGTGAATTCATACAATTTTGACCTGCTAATTTCAAATGTGTAGGAGGAATTTGGCCATCGCGTCAAAATTTTTCACAAATCAAATCACAAGTTTAACTGGTTTTACAACAGAAAATACACTGTTTGGGTACACTGCGTAGAAAAGTGTCTCAAAGTTCCAGATATAAAAATTTTAGAAGCAGATCATGATGTTCAGATGTTTACAGTGACAGATGACAGAGTCCTGATAAAAATGAAACATCAGATGATGTTCGGAGTAGCCTCTGGAGCTGCGCTGAACCTCGGCAACTCGGTGGTCAAGTGCTTTGGCGTGCCCTTTAGTTCTCCACATGTTTTAGATCACTTTCCTTTTTAGAGCCTTTTTTTAGTCATTTGGAGTATAAAAAGGTCACTTAACTATTTATTATTGTCAAAAAAATTATTAATAAACAAAAAAAAAATAATCTATTAAGGACTCAGGCGACATGCACACCAATCACCTGAAACACACTCATGCTCAAATACACGAATTTACTGACAAGGAAGCATCATTGAATTTCATAAAATATCAGGCAAACCCTATGTTATAAGGAAAAAACAGATATCATTTTCAAAATCGGCAGGTTAAAATCATTTAGAAAAACTTGTTTTTTGCAAGACATCAAAAATCATGCAACCCTTTGTTATCTTATTAAAGCAACTTTCCATGCATTCATTCTCTTAGTTGTGGCAGTGGAGTTGGCTGCTTACTTGCAAATGTTTGTCTAGTTAATTCATTTTCTGTTGCTTATGCTTTACTTGAATGACGTGTGACAATTGCCAGACTTAATCGGGTTCACTGTGATGATAGAACAGCACTTACTGTTTGTAGATTCTCTAATACTGTTTGACCTCGTTTGTGACATGGATGTGTACTATCATCCTTGTAAGTCACTTTGGACAAAGGCATCTGCTAAATGAATAAAATGTAAATGTAAACTTAGGGGTGTCGTGGCGGCTCAGTAGTTAGCGTGCTTGTACATCTGAGGTTGAGGGTTCGAATCCCAAACCCAGATAAAATGGGAGGGATATGTCAGGAAGGGCACCCGGCATAAAAACCCATGCCATGTCGATGTGCAGATCATCAACCAGATGCCGATCGATCTGCTGTGACGACTTTCACATTGGGACTAGCTGAAAGATGAATGAGACCTCATTAAAGCAACTGCCTGGATGGCACGCGACAGAACCAACTGTCAGTTTAAGTGCATTCTATAAATACTGTGCTGTAAATTTCAATCTATACAGCTCAGGGCATGAGGTTTTGGGAAACCATAAGCCCAAATGGATAAATCCAGAGCACAAAGGAAATACTTTTCCACTGCAACCAACAGAAACAGAAAGTCGTGGCACTTCACAAATGGAACTGCCCACTGGCTGACATTACCAAAATTCAACAGGCAGCATGACTGATAAAAAACTAGCATTACCATGTGACATCTGTAAACTAGTGTTCTCCTACTCTTTTCTGAAGCCACACACATTACTTTAATAGTAAAACCCTTCATATTTGAGAAGCAAATGCTTATACAGTAGAAGGCAAATTGCAGGCACCATTTTCCCCCAATTAAAAACTCTGTTATTAAATGCACACTTGCTACACATCCTCAGTGCAACAGACAGACATGTAAAAATCCAGAGAATTCTTACAGGAAACGTTAAGGACTTGCAAAGTACAGACCTCCAACGCCAAAGACAAAAAGTCTACAACCCTATGCAAAAGGCACTACTCTCAAAAAAGTATTAATATGCTTAGTGAAGACCAACATAAAGAACAGATGTTTTTCCCCCCATTCCTTTTGTGCAGTTGTGATACTGGGCATCTTCCTTGCTCATTAGAAAGTTTTTGGCCTGACCCTACTCAATAAAAAAAAAAAACTTAGTTTTGTGTGTTTCAATATCTTCTTACACCATTGAATTTCCAAGATATTTACTATTATGTCATTCTTTAATCCATCCATCCATTATGTGACAGATTATCTTGTCAGGGTCACAGGTGTTCTGGAGCCCAACCCCAGCAGCCGAGGGCACAAGGCAGGGTACACTGTGGACAGGACCAATATAGTAATCTTAGTCATAAATCAGATGTACATTCAGAGTTGTAGATCCTTGGACACTGTTGCTGCAAGTCTGACTCTGTTGTTTCTTTTTCTTTTGCTAACACATTTTTGCTCATTTTTAAATATGCCATAAGCATAACTGTCAACCTATGCATGTTAAACAGTCAGTATATACATGTATAACATAAAATGACTGCTAATAAAAAACTGAACGAAAGAAAATCCATATTGTAGAGGACACTTCATTTAAAGTATCCATTTCAGTAAGTTTATCTTAGAAAAGCTTTCCTTGTGACAAATATGTTAAGAATACAACCCAACCTTTGAATAAGCGGAGTCAAACTGAGTTCTGTTGAGTATTTCCACTGACAATGTCTTCCATTTTTCAGATATACAGCCAGTGCACTACATCTCACAATGCTGGGTCAAAACTCAGCTACTGAAAGATAAACATAAAAAAAAAACTCGACACGAAAAAACTTGTCAAACACACATGCACTTTAAAAACATTACAAACAGCAGCTTCAGCAAACATCTGCTATGAAGCTGAGGCACATCAAGTTTGGTGGCTCTGTGTGTGACTCTCAAAGCACTCAACCTCACAATAACCAACGGCTGTCAAAGCTTGCAGGCCACGCTTGACACCAAACACTATTGAGCTTTGTGGGGCAAAGTACAACTGGATGTGAGGAAAGTACAAACTGGCCTATTTCCTTTAGGGTATAATATTATAATATTTTATTTTGTACCTCTGATAAAGTAAGAGACGTTACATCTGTGTCAGACAGATAACCTTCTACGTATAAATGCGCGGCTTTATCTAATTGAAACGGAGGAGCACTCAGGAGTTCATTGGGGCAGTCGTGCTATTAGGATTATGGTCAAATGATCTAACTTTCCAGTAAACATTCTTTCGTATCAGCAACAGGAATCTAACCTACCAGTCGGTTCATATTCATTGAATATATGTTTTTGCGTCTTTAACATTTGCTTGACCTGTAAGATCATCGTGCTTGTAAACCACGGTATTAAAACGTTACTTACATCACAGAAGTGTTTTTATAATACAATGTTTAATCGTTATATTGCTCAACAATGCATATCACATTGTAATGTTCCCATATACCGCATGAGAATAAAAATTCATAAATACAAAAACAAATAATTAAAATAAAATATAGACAGGTAACCAACATATTAAACGTTAACCTTTATAGCTTCATATACAGTCTGTATTTTTCCCCGTCTTTGATCTCACGTTTGATGTCAGTGCAAAGGTTCTGCACGCGCCCGCCCGACAGCGCTAATTTCTGCATCATGCTCAGACCGAGCAAAAAGCGCCTCCGTCATCGTCTCAGACATCGCACGCTACTTTAACATCAAGCCCCCAACCAGCCGTCATTCCTGCTCCTCAATAAATACGAAAACGATTTTGAACGATAAAGAACAGCAATTTCCAGTTGCTGCGCAGGGCTCGGACTCGTCTCAGTCGTGCAAAGTCTAAACGCTCAACTTTCCCGACGACCTCCTTCCATGCGACATGCCGGCAGCCCTCGCACAACGCCGAATTTCCAAGTGCCAGACTGCATCTTTAAATCGCCACGCCCCTCCGCCTTCCTTCAAATACCAGAAAAATAAAATACAGCTAGTGGTAACCAGACATCACGAAATATAAAGGAGGCAGGGGACAGAAATGATCACGGCGCCCCATATAATTACAGACATAATTACAGAAGATAACGTGAAAAAGCATGCAAGAGACAACATAAGCACCCAGCACCAGTATTTTTCCACTGTCTGCCAATTTGTGCGCATCCGTATAGTCGCTCAATAAAGATACGGCGTTTGCATTGATATTTGGTGCAAAACGTGGACCAACCTGCTCCTTTCGCTTTTGCCACCGACCACAAGGACTTTCCTCCAGAATTTCGCTTTCATCCTCACTCTCCTCCTCTTTTCCCCCAGACCCCGAGTTTCTCTCTTGGACGGACATAGTCATTTTTCCCTCCTTTAATGCCCGTTTTGCTGAAGCTGTATGAGAAGTGTGTGCGCGCACGTTCTCACTGCTTATCTTCGCCTTGTCTATAAAGCAGTCGGGGGTCCAGCTTCTGCAATAAATTCCCGCTGTAAAATGCCGATTGCAACAGACGAAATCCTGCTTGTAGCTGACTACATAAGCGCTCGGCGAGACTGCACAATACAAGTACTAAAACAGATGAATGGAAATGCGACTGCAGAAAAGCGCGCACTCTCAAAAAATACAGTTAAGAGTAAACATCAGTTCCCTCGTATTTTTTTCTTCGGTCACTTGATGACCAAATGTTGGGTGCATATGTCAATAAAAACCGACGAGAACAGCTTCAGCTTTTATCCCATGCGGAACACAGCGCGTTAAAACGTGTTCATTACGGTCACTTAAACCAACACAACAAAAACGGCGTGCCAGTCAGCACTACGCTGTTCCTTCTGCGCAGTATTTACTTTCTACATGCATTGTGCATAATTCCTATTGGTCAGCATGACATGCATATTACAAGACGTGCGTTGGTCAGCCCCCGGAGAATGTATTTCGCTGTGAACTCTACCGTAATTTTTAGAAAAGTAGCGACATATCCGCGGTAGACGGTAAAGCAGCTAAGCGTCACAAAAATGTCCCCTGCTCTCATTGATATACTTATATATAGTAAGGAGTCAAAACGTTTTCTTATTTTGAATTTGATACTGCAGAATTATGTAATCATGTCAAAACTCTGCCGGATCAAATGCTATAATTATTTTATTTCTCTTTGTTTTTAAATCTTCCACAGTCTCTTATCTTAGACACAGTACCAATATCAAGTCATACGGTTAAGGCAAGGTATTAGATCTAATTAGTACTGGCGCTACAGAGACTTAAGCAGGGTGCTTTGTGATGATTACAACCAATCACATGGCCGGTCTGCTAGGCAAATACAGACCATGAAGAAGCTTTCCAGAGCTCTTTCTGCTGTTTCTACAAAGTTCTTCCCGTATCCCTGATCACCATATGCTGGTGTTTACTCTAAAGATGTGAAACCTTGGGACTGAACATCAACAAAGACCATCTTACATCTCAAAACTATGTGAAATTCCACTGTACTGCTTAGAATGGTAACCCTCTGAAAATGTCATTCATTTTTAGAATTATTGCCACTGAAAGACGACATGTGTAAGTTCACATCCAAAGTGTAAGACAATAAGAACTTGTAATTTCCTTCACTTGAAACTGATTATCTGATTTTTATCGTGGTGTTTCACGTTCTCTAATCATACCACACTTTAAAACTTACTTGAGTTACGTATCAGCAGTGGAATTTATGTGGCTAAAGTGGGTCCAGTTACTTGAGGAAATATCATTTGCAAGATACAACACCATACACAAGCACATACATACTATACATACTAAGTGAGGAAAATTATTGCATTTCAAAACTGCCTCCTTGCAAAGGATTCGGTTTAATGAAGTTGTTCGCTGTGTTAGCCTGGGGACCCTGCTACTGGAGATGACATTGCTGTGACTTGATCTTAAACAGAACAGAGCAAGTGTTCAGCATCAATTACTGAGGACAGGTGGAAGGCAGTCCCGTCTGAGAGCAGTCCCCTTTCAGACTGGCTAACATCTGACAGCTTTGTGTAGTAGTTGCATATTCTGCAGGGTGTTCTCATATTCAACGACAGCTCCTCAGGACACAGAGATGGAAAAAAGGTTGCGCCCATGATAAGATTAAGACATCTTTCTGCACAATCTGGATTTGAACTGGATTACTGAGATTATAAAACTGATTAAACTCATTTCCTTGCTTTCTCTTGTTCATATCTTTGCTAGTACATTGAATGAGTTTGTTATCAATGTACGTAAATTCAGAATGTGCAGAAATAGACAACACGGGGATACAAACTTTTCATCTGATTTGTTTTATTTAAATAGCAAAATTTAAAATACTGTATAACATGACAATGTTTGTATTTCATGCTTACTCAAAACCGTTAAGAAATTATATTTTAAAAGTTGTGTATTACAAGTTTTGCAACATTTCTTTTATGACAAGGAATTACTACCTTATGTCATCTCCTGTTTCAAAGTCCTGAATTTTCATTAAATTCTATCCCCTCTCTGCCCTCTGCTGGTAGGAAGACCATAGTACTAAAATCGTACATAGAAAAATCAAGGCAGTCACGAGTTTTCCTAAGTAAGATAAGCAGCAAATTTAATGCTTTACTTCATTCTCATACCACCTAACAACAACACTGAAACTCAATTAATATGTTAAGTTATGAGTCATAAATGATATAGCCTAGTGCATTATATGGTTGTGATAATGTGCATTAACATCACAAATGTCATACTGTGTGTTTTTCTTGGTCTAAGTGTTGCCCTTGATATTATTCTCCATTTTATTTTATTACGCAAATATAAGTCTGAAATTGAGTTGTGTGGAACCATCTGTATGTGGTTAACTACCTATTTAACCAAAAAATCTGATTAAGTTATATAATAATTATACTGTTTCCATCCCAGGCCAACTTTGGAGTTCCAGGAATCTGCGCTTGGAACAGTGTTGTTTTTCCTGTGATTGTTGAGTTATGCAGAATCAAAATAATAATAATGTAAGGCTGTCAAAGTTTGGTTGCCACACAGAGCATGAATCACATCTCATAAAAACAAACATAACCGCATCCAATTGTTTTCAGTTTGGCAGACTCATTTTCCACTTTCCAAGTCCTTTGTTTCCCTTGCTCACCAGTTCCTGTCTAGCTATATTTCTGTTCAGTCTCTCCAACCGTCATTTTGTTAAACCTGTGTTGCTGTTCCTCTGCTCATGCCAAGCAGCTCTTTTGCATCTCTTTATCTTGTGTGAGTGAATTCCTGTTCACAAGTGTTTGAAGTTCCTGATTACCTGTGTTGGTAGTTTCCATTGAGTTTGTGAGTTTAGATTCCCAACACTGAACTTTTGGTTTCCAGCTTGTTAGTTTAGACTAACCATTACAATTCTGAATTGTATTTTGACTTTCTTACAGTCTGGTCCATCTATTGCTCAAGTTCTGTTGTCATTACAATTAGTTATCATTTCTGTGCTGGCAGTAGGGGTTCATTTAGTTTTAACTGACAAACAACTCATTGCTTGCAATTTCAGCTAATTGTGGCACTGACATAGAATTCATTTCATGTTTCAGGTACGTGAAACATGAAATGAATCCTATGTCAGCGCCACAGACCAAGGAATACTGGCTGCTCTACAAAGCTCTGCATAAAGTCCAGCCACAGATAAGGAGATAACCAAACCAGACTAAAAGTTTATAAGCAGAGAATGCAGAAACAATCCTTTTCTTTTTTATGCATGTTGTTTGTCTGCCTCAGGTTTAACCTCGGACCCACAGAGGTTTTTTTATGTTTCCTTGCAAAGTTTTTTTTCCTCTGTTGCTTTTGAATAATGTTTAAATTCATTCTTTTCACATATAGCTGCAATGCCATGTATTGTCATATTTTTCTTAAGTGTCTAGGTCAAACTTAATTGTGAAAGCTACAATATAAAAATAATTTCAGTACAATTTTAAGGACAATCTTTAAAACCTTTTAACCCTTAAATCTTTTAAACTCTTAGTGTAGTTATGTGTTAGAGAACATAGTGGAGAAATTAAATTACTGAAACTTGTCTTTATTTCATGTGTTACTGTTATTGTTAAATGAATGAAACAAGAACCGTTGAAGGAAACATTATTTCTTTATAGGTTTTTAAAGTGACCCCTCCAGATTCCATATGGATGTAATGAAAAACCACCAACACCAGATGGATTCACACATAGATTGAGTTTATTTCAGCTTGCCAAATCCCAAAGCCGCAATCCAAAAAGTCAATTTCAAGTAACCAGGCAAATGTTCATGAACCAGGAAGTTTGTCTGAGATTCCAACAGCAGCAGGACTGCACACAAGGAAGGGGAAGGCTGGCTGGCTGGCAGGCAAGGAAGGTTCAGGATACTGAAGGATCAAGAAATAAGACATGGGTGAGAAAGACTTAGTACTGTGCATGAGAACACTCAGCAAATACCTCACAACTGCCCATTCTGCTTGGTTGTAGCTGCGTGGAATTCAGGTGTGTATAAATAGGTTGGTCATGGCAGACCCAGGTAAGTGTTATAATAGGTAGGTTCTTTAATCTTTCACAGAGCAAAGTATAAAGTTAAGATTGTTCTGTGTGGAAAACCATTTTAAAAACTAGATTTACAAAACATCTTTTGCTTGCACAGTCTGTTGCAAGACCTCTCAACTACGCTGTACAATGTGTCTGTGTGGGGGGGAACACATTTGGGTCTAGGCATTTTGCATAAATATATCACAGCTTTGGTAAATAAAAGAATTGTATTGGTCCAGATATGTTCTACTTCTTGCCAGGTTGCAATCACATTAACTTGACTATTTTTGTAGAACTGTATGCCTTGTCATGGTTTATCTCTGACTCAGAGAGGAATGTGGAAATCACCCAGCTTGAATCCCACCCCAGTCACCAGGTACCACTGCATGAATAAATGGAAGTGCAAGCAGTTTAAAGGGTGGTAAATATTGGAAATCCTGGTTTCAACTTGTATTTTATTTTTTCTAGTATTACATTATGCATGATGCTATCAGGAATAACAATCACTTTTAAGCATGAGATGAAGTAAAGGAATTAAAGTACAATTCAAAATCTATTACAGAACAAACCATAAAGATACTTGAAAATAACTCAACAATGGGCAAATGCCAACTAACAGTGTGTGGTTTACTTCTACCAACAAGTAAACCAGATTTTAAAAGCTCACAGTTCATTAAACTGGTAATAGAGTAAGGGAAAACAGAAAACGTGACTGAACTATGGACTGGTGAAACTGTGTTGCCATCTATGTAACAATCTAACAGTGAACAGGTAGGAAAGCTAACAGATGACACCTGAATGACAATGGACAGTTACAAATACTTCCTTTACATTGTATGTAGAACTACGTGTATTGCCGTATACTTCACATAGACAAAAATACATCCAATATTATATTTGTTTGGGTACATGTTGTGTATACACTGTGAGCAAACAACAGTACATTATTCAGCTGTGAATTGCACTGAAACCAGTCCAGAGCTGCAGAAGTCTGGGGTCTGCGAAGCGTTACAGTATAAACAAATGAGAAATGGAACAGACCAGACAGCTCTTTAATGAAAGGCACTTTTCTGTGTATTCCTCCCACAATGCAGTTCTTATATATTCAAGGTTTATCTAGTCTCCTGTGCATACAGACAATGACTGCTTTTTAATACCAAAATATTGAGACATAACCTTCTGCTACTGCTTGCGGAAGGGTATTGTTTTACAAGTGAGATAGCTGCGATTCATTGGTTAACAATCAAAATCACCAAGTTATTTAAATATGAAAGATTGATTGATTGCATCTGATTTGTGCAATGGGCTATAAATATCATATCCAATGAACACTTATAAAGATAATAAGTCAGGTGCATTTTAACATGTTAACTGAGTTGTCATTTGAGTGTATGAAAAACATTTGTCTTTGAACGCTTATGTTGGACGTGCGGTATATGGCACAACATCAAATATTATCATATAAATCTCT
The DNA here is from genome assembly GCA_025773905.1 of Chitala chitala. Taxonomy (NCBI): domain Eukaryota; kingdom Metazoa; phylum Chordata; class Actinopteri; order Osteoglossiformes; family Notopteridae; genus Chitala; species Chitala chitala. The sequence continues at coordinate 15,128 of JABJVR010004040.1, forward strand.
AACAGAGAACCCCACATTTGATGTAAAGACACAAAACAACTTAAAAAGGACGCAGTTGTA
>JABJVR010004042.1:0-15181 GCA_025773905.1 Chitala chitala
ACACTCACACACACTCACACACACACACACACACACACACACACACACACACACACACACACACACACACACACACAGAAGAGGTTGTGAAGGTATTTTTGCCCAATCTGGCCTGTGGACACTGGTGTCGTGTTACAGCCCAGCCAGCACTGCTCTTCTGTAGGAGGGGCAGCGGGATGTGCCGCTGGTGGATTTGTGTTAACCCCCCCCCCCAATCTGAGGCAGAGCAGCTGAGCGAGGGAGGAGCTGTCCCTTCACAGAGACAGGGTAAAGTAGTGTGCACTGACCGCGCAGCCTGCCAAGCCGAAAAGGCCGGGACACTTAGAGACGTTTCAACATCTCACCGTCATACTAAAACAACAGGCCAGGAGCGTGGAGGGAGGAAGTAGGGCCAGTGCTCCTTCACACCTGTGTGTCTCACCTGTCTGAGAGGTGCTCTCCCACCATGCAGACCAGGGCATTTAGAGGGATCAGGAAGGAACTGGTGATTGAGTCACCACAGCAGTACAACAGCCGGTGCCGTGTTGATCCGGAGCCAGAGGCAGTGCCACAGGTGCTGGTGAGTCAGATCTGGGTCTGGGCCTAAGTCCTGAGTGTATCTTACGGTTCCAACACCAGACATCATTCTTTAACCTTTCACTATGCGTTATCCTCAATATTGTATTTGTTTCCAGTATACAAACTGCTTTGCTCTGCTTTGCTCAATATCGATTTGTTATTAGGAATACCAGTGGTTAAGTTCATGATGTAGAGTTTGTCACAGAAAACTATTCCAGCTGTTTGTGCCTGGCTGTCCGTTCAGCCCTGCACCCATCGCTTGGTTGAAAATCTAGTCTTGTCTTTTATTGGGCCACAATGACTCTGGCAGGTTCCAAGTTAAAAACTGCTTTGTCTGTCTTTGAGCAGAGGAGTGAACTTTTTCCCTGTGCCAGAATTGCAATGGGGAAAAAACAGGTATGATACTTCAATCTGGAGAGTTAATTGCACTTTATAGTCACAGTTAAACACCTTGTCTTCAGCTCAAAAGTCACTCTTAATGATTCTGGTTTAATTTGTCATCAGGTTTTACAGTGCGCGAGTACTTTGCCACAGGAGCAGTGACAGAATTGGAATAAGTTGGTGTTAACGAGCAAATACATGCTTATAACAACTGGAATGGTGTTCAGTGTTTCTGTTCTGCATTTTGGGCACTCAGATCAGCTCTGACTTTGGAGCTTTGCATGACAGGACAGGAGCCCACTGGCTAGTGGCGTGCAGGGACTCATGGTTTCTCTGCGTTTTCTCTTTGACTTCCTCTCCAGTGTTTGTGGACGTGCCTTTGTTACCATGTGTACATCAGACTACACCCACTTTGACATTGTTTCTGTGGCTTGAGCGAATGGTAGAGTCTAAAACCCAGCTGTTCTTCTGGTTAGACGGATGCCATTTACAAACGGAGAAGCTCTCTTGGCGTTCGCCTGAATTGTTGAAGCGGATATACCTGTATATGTAAGCTTATTTACAGAAATGACATCAGCCGTTCTTTATACTAAAGCTGTTTTACCTGCCAAGCACCAAGGCAACACAAGTATTCTCCATCGTCTCCAAGGCCAGTGTGTTGTGGGTAATCTTAGACAATAACCCAGTATCAGACTGCCAGGAAATGAAAGACAGTGGAAATATGCTGATCTGGTTGCTGAATGAGATGTTACTTTGGTCTGGTCCAGCACTGGCTCAGTGGACTGGAGGTCCCCATTCTTCTCCTTTCTTTGTTGTGATGAGTAATAACAGTGTTGAAGAAGGCAGTGGCTCTGAAGCTGCTCAGAAAGTCAGGAGAGGTAAAGGCCATGAAGACCGGCTTGTTCTTAGGAGCCTTCTGCTGAAGTCATGTTGCTCTGATCGGTTCTACTCACGAAGGCTGGGGACACTGCAGGCCACATCCAAACTCACCCTAGCCAGTTCCTCTGGGTCACAGCGCTGTGTTCGCCACACGCACACACACACACACACACACACACACACACACACACACACACACACACACACATACACACACACATTCATACAGGTACCTTTAGCTATGAAGGGAATCAGGTTTATAGCCAAGTATGTTTGTCACATACAAATTTGTTCTCTGCATTTGCCCCACCCCCTGGGGGCAGTAGTGAGCAGCCGTTTTTCAGCACCCAGGGAGCTGGCGCTGAATGTCTTGCTCAGGGACACGCATGTTGACGGGGACTTTGAGTCACTGAACATGTGTGCCGTAGCACCACATGTACAGAACACACTAAACTCACATATGCACACATGCATAAGCAGTGCTGCATGTTTCCACGTGTTCACACACATTCTGGTCACACAAATGTGCAGAAATGAATAACTAGTCTATATGACTATTTGTGTTGCATGGGCAAAACAGAGGCAGGTGTATTTTCGGACTGACTGATGCATTCGGAGAAATCTCTTTCTCCTGTGGCTTTGTGGTTCAGAGATGTGCTTTATTTCAGTACGCTGGCTGTAGCCCTGCTCGCTGCCCCGGACACCCCGTTTCTGTTAGCATGTGTGCTATCAGGTGCATGGATCTGATTTATGCACAGCAACTCAAAGCCCTGGCGTGAAACGCACAGTGCAGTGTTAAACTTCACAAAGAGACCCTTTGAGTTTGGAGCCATGGTGACAGAGTTTATTTTCAGTTCCTTTTCTCAAGATCAGTTTACATATGTATGATGTGATGGTTCAGTCCACACTGTTGGCTTACGCAGGAAGTGTGATAGATAGCGTGTTCCACAGCACCAGAACCTGTCTTTATCCATTGTGTGGGGCTCTGCACTGAGGATAACGTGCTGTGTGCCTGTGTGCACAGATGGGGTGTGTGCGGGGGGCAGGGGGGTTACACAGGTTCACACAGCACCCCCTTCTTACTGTCCAGTGCTCTACTAGATGCCCTGACATCAGTCTCCAGCCATGCTGCCTTTCAGAAACAGTGGGCTCCTGTGCAGAGTTAGTATTGCAGCATCGCAGGCCCGGTTCCATCTCATTGTCTTCGTGCCAACATCCCAGAATGCTTTTCATTGACTGCTGCTTGGAAGTTAGCAGGCTTCGACAGGCTTTTGGTTGGTCAAATGTACAATGTCCCTTAGTGACCCTGCCGCTGCGACAGTGCATGTCAGTGAGCGATGAGGTCACAGCTCACCAGCCGGCGTGTGTCTGTTGTACGGCTGGCCATCATGCATGTGCCTCAGTCGCTGACTGGTACAGCTCAAGACAGCGAGGACCACCGGGGGCTCAGAGATTTCGCACGTCTTCTCATGTTTGCATTCACTACACCTGTAGGACGCTGGCTCTTGGACCTGGTACTCTGCAGATCCAGGGTGAGCTTACACAACTGACCTTACACAACTGACCTTACACAACTGCTTGCCGTCTTTGTAGTGACTGTTTCATCCTGATTAACCTGCCATGGTGCTATGATTTATAATGTCCTTATATGGGATATTGCAATCTGCAATTTCTTCTGTAAAGCACTTTGTGGCACATTGTTGTAAAAGGTGCTATATAAAAATAAACTGAAATTGAAATATTGTTGCAGAACACAAATATCGATGCAATTATTTCAGACAGGGAAAATACAGCGATTCAGTGGGTTCGGATGAAGTGGCATCTGAATAACAAAGTGTGAGTGGAGTGTGTGTGTTCGCACATTCACACAACAGGTTCTGCGTTGCGTCTTGTGTCTGAGAATGCTGTCGTAGCTCATACTAGAACAGTAAGGATGTTTTCATTGTTGTGATTGTCAGTCACACGAGACAGATCCACACATTGGAAACCGTGAGAAACTGTATAATGTGTCCTTACTAAAACAGCGTGGTGAAGATAGGGACTCCTTATACATAAAAGGATTTGGTGTGACAGGTGTGACACCCCCATGGACAGGTGTGTGTGTACATGTGTATGATGTGGCCTGCTCTCCTCCCCAGGTGAAGCCGAAGGTGGTGGAGCCCTTGGACTACGAGAACGTGCTCCTCCAGAGGAAGACGCAGATCCTCAGCGACGCCCTGCGAGACATGCTCCAGTTCCCCCTGGAGGATTTCCAGGTGGGCCTCCACACTCCAGGAGCACATCGGCTTCCACAGAAGCTTCATTGTTACATAAGCACTGCTCACCTCACCTCCTGCTGTTGCTGGGGGAGCGAGGGGGGGTGTGACGGGTTAATGCGGTGCCCAGCAAGTCATTTTTTAGACAGGGTGCTGGTTGTGCAGTCTGCTTCACCCCTGAAATATAAGCACTTTACCCGCTTCGGTAAAACCCCGATTCTGCGTTAACACAGTCGGTGCTCCGGCTGCACCGGAGCCGGTGGACCGCATTTGGGAAAATTTACTTCTAACACAGATATCAGATAACAGACTATTGTGTAATCTGAAGTCTGTCAGCATGATACATTCGTGCTAGACTGTTGTTACTGATTTACAGTTTCAGTTTTGTTCCACATACTCATTAGGTATGTGCTCATTAACATATAGCTTGGCTTTAGCAACTGCTCATGTGCTGATGTTTATGCAGTGCTTTGCATTGTTAAAGAGACAGCATGTAATTAAGCCACATTAAGTTGTTAGTTGTACTTGATTTTACCACTTTCTCCTTTAGTGCTTTTCAGGTGAAGTTATTTTTCCATGTAGTGTTAACGCTGTTTCCTGCATGGCATGACAGGAGAGCTCAGCCGACCCTCAACAGCCTGTTGATGCAGCTCTCCTGTGCTCGTGTGACGCACTTAAAGCTCGTTTGTCTAGTGATTAGTAGAAGATGAATATTTCCTGAAACTTGTCTTGAACACAATGTCAAACATGATGAGTTCACCTTACATAGGTGTGAGGGAGATAGAGAGTCTCCTCTTCCTTTGCAGAGAGAGGAGGTCTGCAAAATCACCAAAGGTCTGCAAGATCGTGATTACCAGGAGACTTTACTGCCTACAGTTAATTATAATTCCTTTACAACCAAGAAGGACTCAGCATATATGACTTTTGTACACTTGTGATGTCTTAAAAATAACTCTCCTCAAACTTAGATTGTATGTAATAGTCAGAAAATTTATTATTACTTTACAAATGACTCATTGGTTATGGACTGTGTTTTTTTTTTTTTTTTACTTTTTTTTTATTAATGGGTTTCACTCACACTGGGAAAACACACGAGGAATAAATGGAAAGTTGGACTAAGCACAACATGAGTTTTTGTGGGTGCAGCACAAAGTAATACAGAACAATTACAGTAATACACAAGCAGAGCCATAGGACAGGTGAGATGCTGATTAACGAACAGATATCAAGAACTAAATATATCACTAATAATAGACAGGATAATAGACAGAATGAAGGGATTTTTGAAATTAAGGGATTGATTCATTAAACTGCAATAATAAAAAAAGAAATAATAACAATAATACTAAATAAATAAATAAAGTAGAAATTATAACAGAAAATAACTACTGCAATGGACTGTGTGTTTTGACAGCATTGCTGTGTTGCGGACATGATCGTGGTGTGAGTCTTGGGTCTGTACCGTTATGTCTCTGATGATGGCTGACATGCTGGGGCGTTTGGTGTGACACATCAGGTCAGCATTTATGGATGAAACTCATAGATGGAATTGAAGGGTTCATGAAGATGATTTTGTGGCCTAAGTCCTCACCGTTCCTCATATCTCACTGTCCTTCATGCCCTGTCTGAGAGCTCCGCCCTGTCTGAGCCCTTGCAGTGTCCCTAAGAACAAATATACTTACTTGCACAGGGCATTATTTCATTCTAGAGGCAAAAAATAAAATTTGTATTGCCTCAAATCATTTGTATGAGATGAGACATTCTAGAGGAGAACAGGCCTGTTATTTCTTAAAGAGCCAGCAGGGGGATAGGTGATATCACTGACCCAGGTACAGCCCTGCTCTGGGACTCTAAGGCCTTTCACTCAGGTCCGTAGCAGTATACTAATGAGTAGAGAAGAGAGACAGGAGGAGTTCCTGTTGGAGCCTACTTCAGAGCAGCGACAGGAGGAGTTACAGTTGGAGCCTCCTCCAGAGCAGAGAGACAGGAGGAGTTACAGTTGGAGCCTTCTCCAGAGCAGAGACAGGAGGAGTTACAGTTGGAGCCTCCTCCAGAGCAGAGACAGGAGGAGTTACACTTGGAGCCTCCTCCAGAGTGGAGGAGTGGGAGGGGTTACAGCTAGAGCCTTCTTCAGAGGTTTGCCCCTGGGGAGTCTTCACCATCCCTTAATCGCTCGTCTCCTCCGTTTCCTGGCTTCAATGCACACGTTTTTCCTGTTTGATGTCCCAGTGGGAAGTACAATGCAGGGGGACGAAAGGCAGGCCAACACTGTTTTTGGAAATTTGTGGGGGGTATATTTCTCAGAATGAAGGGGGTGTTGGAGTGCACACTCAATGACCCCATCACTGCAGACCTGACCAAGGCCACCTAGACAGCACTGGCATTTTCATCACCCCCCCAGCCACCCCCATCCCATGAGCTGTCCCCAGCTGCTGTGACACATATGTGAAAATGTTACATAAACTTTCCTTCACCAGCTCATTGGTGGGATGAAGGAAAATAAATAAGTAGAGTACCAGGATAGAGCCCTCTCTACCACATGTCACTGTAACCTAGCAGTGATGCCATGCAGGATGTCTGCAGTTGACAGAAGGTAGGGTTTCAGGGTTCTGACCCAGGTTGTATCCGTACTGAGTGTCAGCAAGCCACGCTGATACCTGTGTCAGGTCATAGACGGAGGGAACATAGGAAAACCAAAGGAAGCTCAGTGCTCAGTTCTGCACCAGTGTCTGAGGGTCCACACACATCCAGGTTCATGTTTTGAATCTTGTAGCTGCTTCAGAGAGCCCACAGCACCATCTGGGGTGTACTACTCCTCTGAGAGGCTGTGTGTTTACCTGCAGGTTTTCTTTGAGGAAAATCAGGTTCAGTGTCACACTGAGGTACAGCTGAGACCTATGGGGATGGAGAACACACTCGCAGTGGGTCTGCAGGACCTTACACCATTCCGTTATTACGAATATAAGGAATGCAGTAATGCTCTATCTATGCAGATCAAATAGTATGTGAACCCTAGCTGTCACCATGACATATTGCATGTCTGAAATCAGTTTAAAACAATAAACCAGTATTGCAGGTTTTATATTTTATAATTTAATGCTGAAAAGAGAAATGCTGCAGGAAGTTTTACTTACGACAATTTATGGTTGATGTTTCAAACGGCCTGTGTTGTGCTGATTGTCAACAATGCCTGACCCTGTCTGGGTGGATTTTATACATTTTTCTTTCCAGATATCAACCCTCCGGCGTCAAGAAAGGACCGTCTACTCCTCAGTGCCTGAAAACGCAGAGAAGGAAGCTACGAGTCTGTTTGTCCAGGAGGTAGGTGTGAAACACTGCAGTTTATCACGGTCATGGGTCAGAACAGAACCAGTCGTAAAAATGCATCCTGCAGAAAATGGAACTATGCTGAGTTGTGTGTGTGGATTCCGGATAAGAGAATTCCATCTACCCGCGAGTAACCGGTACGGACCTGTGAGCTACAGCTAGCATTTCTCCTGGTTTATTAATCACCCAGCTTTTGGTTTGGTGAAAGTGTTAGATTGTTTACACAGAATAATTTGAAGCGAGATAATTTATTTAGTATGAATGTCTGCTAACTTTAAAATAGTTTACTCACAGGTAAAGACCCATTAGTGTGAGAACCTTGATTAGTTTTAGGGATGTTTCCCTGTTGGTTACACATAAGCATACAGCCAGGTTTTCTTCTACGTACCCAAATATGAAATGTGTATCTTTATTGGGACAAATCCTCATTTTAATAACAATAAATAACAATAATCACCTTTTATTGTCATTGCATACATATTACAATGAAATTTGTGCATTATCCCATCCATTGGGAGGAGTACTGGGTAGCCACACGCAGCGCCCGGGGACTGAGCACTGACTGTCTTACTCAAGGACACACCTAGCAGTTGGTCCACAATTTGAACCGGCAGATTTCAGCATCCCAGCCTCGTGCTCGTGCATTGAGCCACCAGGCCACATGTGCTTTGGGAGATTTCCTCTCACTTAACTGTGTGCTGGCCCCACCATCCCCAGTCACTTTCCTCTCTTCCTTTGATGTAAAGTGACACGATAAACAAAGCCCTTTCCTTCAGTCGAGTACAGCTCCATCGTGAGTCACAGCAGCTGCATGCAATGAAGCACACGCAGCACGCACACACACACAGCACACGCACACAGCACACGCACACACACAGCGCACACACACAGCACGCGCACACACAGCACACACACACGCAGCGTGCACATACACGCAGCACACACACAGCACGCGCACACACACACACACGCAGCATACACCCTGCTTCTGTGTAACGTTTTCTGAAAGTTTCTTTTATGGGAATTTGTAACATGCGTCAGTCTTGAAGAAGTATGTGTGTGTGTGTGTGTGTGTGTGTGTGTGTGTGTGTGTGTGTGTGTGTGTCCAACACTGTTTGTCCTAATACCCCTGCTGTGCTGCTACGCAGTAACAATCTCTTACTAAGGGTCAAAAAATGTGTGTGCGTGTGTGTGTGTGTGTGTGTGTGTGTGTGTGCGCGTGTGTGTGTGCGCGTCTGCATGCATGCATATGTGTGTGCGCGTGTGTTTGTGTACTTGTGTGTGCGTGTGTTTGTGTACTTGTGTGTGCGTGCATGCCTGCGTGTGTGTGTGTATGCGTGTATACATACATGCTTGCAGTTATGTTCCAAGCCGTTAATGGCTCTTTTGTCTCTAGGCCCACATTCCTCCTAACGACACACCCAAAGCCAAACATTTCTGAGCAAACTCTTTCTGTTTTAGATGTATTGTCTCCTGCCAAATGTACAAGGTCTGCAGAAAGGGTCTACTCTACTTTTCCCATTAATCGATTTTAATGTTCAGTTTGCTGCCAGTCATACACTTTTGCAGTCTCTTTTCATTCTAGGCAGCTGTTTTGTGTTAAATTATGATTGACTGAACAATGATTATTTTACGAATGAAAAGCTGTGCCTCATGCCAGATACTTGTTAGAGTCTTTATACAGTGTAGTTTTGTGTGCATGACAGTTCTTCAGAAGAACTTCCAGCATGTGTTGTTCATACTAAATTGCACGTGACTTTCCCCACTTTGGGTTTTCAGAGAAATGCTTTTGCAGCCTTAGGTTTGATGAATGTAGTTCCACAGCAGAATGTCAGCATGCCACGATGTTCGAACTAAACAGCTGTCCATCACTGACCCCCCACCCCACAGTATGCCTCACCCCCAGGGGGCTGTACAGCCCTCACTACACTATGTGGTTCCTGTTAAATGCTCAGAGTTCGAGTAATACTTTCACATGAGGGCCTGGATAACCAGTTGGGAACAGACACCGGTGTGTTGGGAGCCTCCCACTCCAGACATGGCCCACAGAGCAGAGTAACACTGAAAGGTCATCAAACTCATGCTGATGTTTCCTGAGAACCACCTCACCTATGCTGTCGCCAGTCACTGCCTGACATATCCAAGGACATGAGATGCTCCAAAGTCTTGTGTTATTTAATGTGCTCTTTAAACCAAAGCAGGAGACACTTTTCTGTGGGTCACAAACTGAAGAGGAGCACCCACCTTAATCAGTCATTCGTCTGTATTCTCCCATGCTGCTGAGATGCAGTTCAAAGCACCAGGGAGGGGGGCTAGAAGACTAGGTCTCTTGTCATTCAGTGTTGATGTTGTTCTGGGACTGGCAGCTGTGCCCCGTTTTTCTCACCACTGAAAAAGAGCTTCAAGAACTCCATCCTTTTCTTTGCTCCTCAAAGTCCCTCAGTAGCTTTGCATGCTCTCTGATAGTATGTTTTCAGTCATTGACCTGTGCTCATTGAAGTAGTGTTGGCACAACAAATGTTTGTGTGTTACTCTGTGTGTGTGTGTGTGTGTGTGTGTGTGTGTGTGTGTGTGTGTGTGTGTGCACATGTGTATGCCTGTCCACCTTTGTATGTTTTTTCTTTTTTACCCCCATCTACATTTGAATCTTGGCATAAGCCTTCTTTTTACCTGTTTTTACAGTGCATCAGGACATACAACTCTGACTGGCATGTTGTCAATTACAAGTATGAGGAATATTCTGGAGACTTCCGGCAGCTTCCAAAGTAAGCTTTTCACAAGTTTGTCTCACCGTGCCGTGCTTGTGGCACACAGGCTCACAGTGGGGGTTTTCCCTCCTCAGGGCAAGTTTTGAACTGTGCTTGAATTTTACTAACCTTGTCATTGAGGTCACAGAGGCTGAGATTTCAGAGTCAGTTCAGCTGCATCCCCCCCTTGCCCACCCCACATCCTGCCCACACTGCTGTCATCAGACTCCGCACAGCCCTACTCGTACCGTGGCGTTGATCGTTAGACGTGCTGGCGTGATTTCTATGGAGGGAAATGTTGTTCTTCCTGCAGAACGCTGCTTCAACAATGCTGTCCTTCCTTCTCACGGGCACCGTCCCAGGCTGCTCCAGGCCCAGAGTCTGTCTGAGCATGCCTCACACGGCCCTGCTTCATAAATGCTCCTCGTGGTGCCCTACTTATATACGCTGTCTGTTGAGCGTTGCTCCATGCATAGGGACAGCGATAGTCTTTCCAGATGTTGCACATGTACCACAGTAGTGAACCCACTGACCTTGAGGTCTGGCCTGTGTATGTGCCTCGTGACTCTGTGACTCTCCACGCACGTCTCCATGGGAACAGAGCAGTCACCACGCGGCTGTTCCTGTGGTCCTGCATTCAGGCTGTACATATTTATGTCCAAAACAGGTTATGGCACAGGGAGTGTTTGGAATTTCACAAGGCACTCAGGGCTCAAAATAAATATAATCGCATAGACTAATAAAGTATTAACGATATGTAGATGTACAGGTACAAATGTGCAGCAGAGCAGTGGACAGCCACATGTGGTGCCCGGGGAGCTAGCGCTTCAGTGTCGTGCTCAAGGACACACCTGGCAGCTGGGCTGGGATTCAAACTGGGAGACTTCCACATCCCAGCCTGAGGTTCTACCCATTAACCCACCAGACTGTGGGTTAAAAAGCGGGTTGGGAAGCCACCAACAGTGAAACAAATTAGCATTTTTGTTAATTTGCTGTAAGTCAGATCTAAGCGTACAGGCTCAGTGTAGAGGTTCAGTGTCTGTGGTCTGTACTTTTACCCACCCTTTGCCAGGATTCAGAACTCCATCATTCAGTAAGACCTTCTCAGTTTCAAAAACACATTTGTCTTGCAGCAAGGTGCCCAGGCCTGACAGACCACCAGCCCACGTGTTTGAAGTGGATGAAGATGCAGACAAAGATGAGGTGAGAGAGATTCTGAGCTTGTAAAACATGTTGTGTGTGTGAAAGAAAAATTTATGGAGGACTTGTCCAGAATCAGCTTTGCTTAATTTCATATTTACTGAAATTATTATCATTGAGGTTGATAATAAACAGGTGAAATTTGAACTAAAAATTCCCACAGCTGTTCTCAAATGCTTCATATACACAACGAAATCCACAGAACACGTGTGTTTTGTGTGCTGATTTTTTTTTTTTTTATCTTTTTTTGGTAAGAGTTTGAGTTAAATAAATAGAAACATTATTTCACAGGAGTCACATGTGACACTGCCGCAGTTTGGGAGAATGCGGTCCATGTGGGCCCTGGCCTTAGATGTATGTTGTTCGAGTAAAAGCCTTTTCCTGCACCAGAACTTTCCAGAAGCTTCTCCTGTTGCAGCACTTACTCCTCATTCTACTGTCAAATCCTGATTTCACCATATTATAGACTCAAGGGCATTGGGTCACTACGACTTCTGAAGCTGATTTAATCATAAAACAGTACTGATGAAAGCCTGCCCACACCACCAGTGTGCAGGTGACCCACCCGTTGTAGCTTTTTCAGATTTGTGCTCACTTACTGCCAGTCCACTATGGCAGCTTCCACATTTACACGTGGTGATGCATCGGAGCAGTTATTAAGCATCATGTTGTCTGTCAGCATGATGACTGGCTCAGTCATCACTGTTTCCACTTCTAAGCATCTGAAGGAAGAAACAAGAAAATGTTTACTGTCCAAGAGAAACACACATCTAGAGGAACTGCTTCAGTAACCGAGGCCCATGGTCCCTGGCCATAGCCCGTATAGGCAAATGGTAGAGGCACCATCCGTCTGTCTGGCAGTAGAGTGGGTCCAGATGACCCAAGTGACCCAGGACTATTACTGTGTAGCTCCATGGTATTTCAGCAGAACACTTAATCCACTGTGTTTGCTGGGCTCGTGTTGTTTTTGAAGTGCTGCTACATTAACATTCTTAAGTGTTTCTCGAGTTGACACCAAACATGTGACTTCTCCCACCCTTCCAGGACACGGCCTCTCTGGGGTCACAGAAGGGTGGGGTCAGCAAGTGCGGCTGGCTCTTCAAAGGCAACATGAACAGTGCCATCAGCGTTACTATGAGGGTGAGCAGGTCACAGTCCCACCCCTTTTACACTTCCCAGTCATTCCTGTTTTTGATTGGCTAATTTCCAGCAGACTAACCCCACATTCCGGCACACTAATTGGTCTTTTTTTTTCCTTCTTTCCAGTCCTTCAAGAGAAGGTATTTCCACCTCACTCAGCTGGGGGATGGCTCTTACAACCTTAATTTTTACAAAGACGAGAAAATCTCCAAAGAGCCCAAGGGGACAATATTCCTGGACTCTTGCATGGGTGTGGTTCAGGTAAATATATTGGATTGTGGAAATCTGTCTAAAATCCTTTCCAAAATCAGTAATGTATGAGGGTTGCTGCTGGCAGTACAGATTTAACTTAAGGACTGTGTCTGACTCTAATATCTCCTAACTCCAAAGTCATGTGGTTTGGAGCACAGACGTACCTCAGCACTCAGCGCTGTTACTGGTTAATTGGAGCACAGACGTACCTCAGCACTTAGCGCTGTTACTGGTTAATCATGTATTAAAGCCTATATTTAGGTTAAACTGCTTCCTGAGCAGTATGTGTTGGACATTAATGTGGGATGTATGTGGGATGCCTTCTAGAGTTAAGACACTTTTTCAGAATAATAAGCTAACGACATGAAGCTGATGGAGCTGAAGCCCTTGGCTCCTCACAGACACCGCTCATTTAGGGCTACGGATTGTAAATTGGACACTTCCATCTGGCCACGGACGGGGAGGCTTTCCCCCACCTGACACCTGAATTTGTAACTGACTTTAATGTGGTGCTGGTTGAACTGGCCCCGGCACCCCCCCTTTACTCCTCTTCCTGCTCCCTGCGGCGGGTCCTGACCCCCCACAACATGACGACATTCACTTCTATGCACTTGTGGAGATGTTGCAACAGCGAGCTCAGCTGTGTCATGTGACACATTCGAAACAATGTCAACTTTGACTCGATGGTTTCAGTTTAATGAAGAGAATATTCACTGGGAGGTCCTGTTTTGTACTTCCTGCTGCCTTAAGAAAGCTTTGAAGTAGACCAGGACAGCCATTGTTACTCTTAATGTAAGTGTCTTTGGGAAAACAGGTTTACTTTCCCTCCCCGCAGTGACATGTCTTGTTAATGATTCGGTGACAGTACAGTCAGCCTACAGACTGACTTGCCAGCCGTATATTAACCTGTTGGTGTATAACAGTCTCCCAGCACCACATGAGTTTTATGTGTATATATAAGTTGACGTCCAGAGTTCCATGTTGCAGTTACAGATGCTAGAATCATGTTGTGTTTCAGCTGGATAAAAAGGGCTCCGTTAAAGATGAATCGCCCTGCCAATCTGGCAACCTTCAGCCTGTGTTACCTTTTCACACCACTCATTAAAGGACAGAAATGAAAGAAGGAAAAACGTCCCAATAGTGAGGTCCGCTATCTCATGCGCCCCTGCTGTTTTTAAGGGTTCACTTCCTGCGTCGAGGGGGTGTAAGCGTTCTGGCATTCTGTTTCCTCATGTCTCCTGCCAGCGCTTTGTGGAGATTTATCACACCACAGCTGGAAGCTCTGAGGCCCTCAGTATTTCCTTCCTTCTTTCAGCTGTTTTAATGTGTTTAAATGGCCTTTGTCCTGAGCTTAGGTAGTTTATGCAGCCCTCACTGCTAGAGAGGTGGGGGATAAGCAGCTGCCCCCCCCATCTTAATGTCCTGTGCCACTAACCCAACTGCAGCTGGGGAAAAAAGCTTGTGAAAGCAGGCCTTCGGTGTACAGCACTCACACACGAAGCGGGAACGTTGTAGTTGTTCACTTGCTCCCAGACTCAGCCCAACTGGAGTGGAACACCCAGTTCTGTAGAAGTGTTCTGAGGGTGCTGATGAACAGGTTTTTTGTGAATAGTTCAGATTTAATCCGGTGATGCTTATGTTTGACTAGATGTTTTGACGCATTTGGTTTCCATAGCAGTGAAGCTCTGTGTTTCTGTAGCAGAGCCAGCAGCAGCTGGGGCTTGGGTTTTAGGGTTCTAACTTTGAGATTAATGAGTAACACAGTCTCTGCTGTAGACTTACTTTTGAATGTTATTTTTAAATTATTATAATAAATCTTGTCTCTGCATTAATATGGTGAATTATATTACTACTGGACTCCTGTAAGGTCTTGCTGCCAAAAGCCTTTCTACAGTTTTGTGTGCGAACTGTTGCCTAAAGACTGCTGTGTTTGCTGTGGACATCAGAACAGCAAGGTGCGGCGATACGCCTTCGAGCTGAAGATGCAGGACAAAAGCACGTACCTGCTGGCAGCCGACAGCGAGGGCGAGATGGAGGACTGGGTTGCCACGCTCAACCGGATCCTGCACAGCAGCTTTGAGCTGGCCATGCAGGAGAAGAGGAACGGCGACCTGCACGACGGTGTGTGTGTGTGTATGTGTGTGTGTGTGTGTGTGTGTGTGTGTATGTGTGTGTGTGTCTGTCTGTCTGTCTGTCTTTCGTGTTCCACACACACTTAAGTAATAGTCCTGCAGCAGTCACACCAATGTTAGCTGTTCTCAGTGCTGCTGCTTCCATGGTTTTTGATGTAGGCAGCATCACTGAACACGGCTCTGAGCAGGCAGTGTCTCCATGGTTTTTGATGCAGGCAGCATCACTGAACACTGCTCTGAGCAGGCAGTGTCTCTGTGGTGTTTGATGTAGGCAGCATCACTGAACACGGCTCTGAGCAGGCAGTGTCTC
>JABJVR010004044.1:0-15178 GCA_025773905.1 Chitala chitala
CACGCACACAGACCCAAGGTGGGAATTGAGCCCCAGGCCTGGAGGTGCGCGGCAACAGTGCTAACCACCACACCACCATGCCGCCGTATGCAAAACCAAAATGTGGTATGTGTTTACAAAGTGCCATTGTTTTATTGGTGGGAAGCATTCTCCTCACAGCATTGCATTTAGATGTACCTCCATTAACAGGAATGAAGCACACACCAAAATAAAGTTAAATGCTGTTCTTTGCATTTTTTTATTTTGTCAAAATTAAACAGGATTCCAAAAACTGCAGTTTCTATGAACTGAAATGTTTGAAGTCATACAAACATAATCTTTGCTTTGCTTTATGATTTATACTCATTAATTAATTAAGTCTAATTACTTTAGACAGAGTTTATACAATATGACACCCATATATTTTTGAGGGAAATATTTTACCTGAAGGAAAGGAAAGTCAGAGGTTAAACTCATAGATGCATGCAATCCAAATAAAATACTATATAAATTAAAAATTCCAGTACTATGTATACTGGATATAATACAATGACAGTTATCCAGTTCCTGTTTTCTGATTAGGCTAATTGGGCTAATTGCTTCTCCCCATCCTCTGTCCTCCTGTTACCTCTCCTCCCACAAAGCGAGGAATTAAACAATTTGATTGCACGAGGGACAAAAGAGTTTTTAAATTTGTTCGTTCTGATCTTGGGGAGCAGCAGTCTGAACAAGCTTCTCTCTGATTGCTGATGACAGGATGCAGAGGATGACTGGCATTATCCATAAAGGCCAGCAGTCTGGTAATTGTTCTCTCCTCAGCAATCATCCCCAGAGAATCCAGCTTCATGCCAATCACAGAGCCAGCCCACCTGATCAGCTTGTCCAGCCTGGATGAGCCCTTCTTTGATATGCTGTTGTCCCAGCACACCACAGTATAAAAGAGGATGCTGGCAACCACAGATTGGTGAAATATGCAGAGGAGTTTTGTAAGATGTAATCTCCTCTGTAAATGCAGTCTGCTTTGGCCCTTCCTGTACAGGTACTCTGTGTTGCTTGTCCAGCCAAGTTTGTCATCCAGCCACACTCCAAGATACTCATAGCTGTCTACAACCTCCACCTCAACTCCCTCAATCCACACCGGTCGCAGACTCGTTCTAGACCTCCCAAAGTGTAAGACCAGCTCCTTAGTCTTTGAGGTGTTGAGCTGCAGATGGCTTGTGTGGCACCAGACAACAAAGTTCTTCACCAGGCTCTTATACACCTCCTCTAGATCATCCCTAATACACCCCATGATCACCGTGTCATCTGCAAACTTGTGAATATGACACAACTCAGAGCTGTAACAGAAGTCTGAGTTGTACAATGTGAAGAGAAGAGGAGCCAGCTCAGTCCTGTGGAGGACTCCTGTGCTGCTGACTGGAATGTCACACTTGTTCTCCTTCAGCTTGACATACTTTGGTCTGTCAAGAGGTAGCTGGAAATTTGTGTTGGATTTTCAAAATCCTAAGTCTGTGGTTGAAACTGTGGCCAAGTGTGCACCTCAGTCATATAGCAAATTTTCATTTTCAGAACAAAGCAGTTCTTCTAGGAACTAACCCTCTTACTCAATAGTTTCTCACCTGCAGATGTTTTACAGTTATGTTGTTGAACTGAACTGAAAGTGTAGACAGTTTTCAAAACAAAAAGGAAACTGTCTCATACAAATGACATAAAATGTGATTGACATCGATGTAAAAATTGGTTGTCATTTTACTTAATTATGCAAAACATGTAATTCAAAAATAGCCATGACAAATTCTACATATGAAGTTATTCATACTTCAAAGGGGCAATTTTTACACATTAAAAAAGGTGGAAAAAGTTGAAGTACTCGACAATAAACAGCTTTACACAATACGATACATTATTCCATTAAGTATTTACTGTAAATAATACAGAATTTTGCTAGGTTGTTTCATAACTTGTTACAAACGTTCACGGAATAATGAAATAGTACCACAAAAACATGGATGAGGGTTAACAGTTTTGGGCTGTTTTGTGATCCACTGACGTATCAATGTAAACTTGTTTGGAAAGCAAAATATGCAAATAAACGTGGTCATTTTCAGCAACCTCTATATATGATAAAGTGATATATGCTATTTATTTTTTTAATGCTTATAATTTATTGTGCAAATCTATTTTTAATGTGTCTTCACCTCCGTAGAGGGAGGGGATGTGGTTTATTACGAGACTCAGTCATGCAAAATTGAGCTTCTGTTAAACCCAAAGGAAGAATCCCACGAGAAAGTTTATTTGATGTCTAAGGGCTGCAGACCCGCCTTTGACAGACAGAAGACATGCAGTTTGAGTTCCTACGAAGTCCTTGCGAATCATTTCGTAACGCTCTCCCACCCATGTGACATGTACGGGAAGGCAACAGGTGGGCCAGGTCACATGGCACAAGCCACGATCCAACAACCCAGGACCACTGAAAATGAAATTCTAAAAAGCATAGGTGCATAGAAAATTTTGTCACTTAAGGAAATGTAACACATCAGCAAGAAAAACAAGCAACAGGTGTGTATTGCTCTAAACCCAAAACTGAAAAAAAAAAACTACAACTAGAGAGGGCAGTTATTACTTAATGTCCAAACGTTTCATTGGGGACAGTTTTTCAGTAATTAAGTCCATCTCCTGAGGCAGACTTTCACAAACACTTCATCATAAAGACAATTTAATTGAAAAGACCTCCTTTACAGTGTGAAAGGGTTCCAGAGCAACAAATAATCCCATTTTGACAAGGAGTAAGAAATACAGTCCATCTCATTTTGGTATGTAACAGTGGCTGACTACTCTTATTACCACATTAGTCTTCAAGCCAAGTCCAGTGTGCAGACACATGCAGTATTAGATTAAATGCATTGTTAAATGAATGCAAAGCAAGTTTTTTTATGAACTTGAGATTCTGTTGTGGTAACCAGGGGTAATCAATATACACAAAAAGGATTTGAATTTCACTGACCTGCGAATAGAAAGCCATCATGATAGCATTGTGCTAAATCAAACTGCTAAATTAATAGTTTTCCACTCTGAAGTTATAGTAAAGACTGTCTTGCAGTTAACAGGGCCAGTGGTTCATGTAATCAAAAGAATTGTATTAATAATTTCATTTCACAGCTGGATCGATAGGTATTCTGCACATTTGCACAAATGCTTAGACAATCAGGATATTGTTATCAGTTTTACTGTAGCCACACAAATACAATAAAACAATAACAAAGACATTAAATACACCACTATACAGTACACTGTCAATCACAGGGACAAAATAATTACACACTCCTTCACTGCAGTACAATAAAATAAGAAACTTACAAGAAAAACAGTTAATATGAATGCATGAAAGGCACAGAAACACTTTCCAGTATGGAAAATATAAATCAGTGAAAAAGGAGTATGTAGGTAAAGATTACCCTCTCCATAGAATAGAAACAGAGACTAGAGTTGTCTGTTACCCCTGAATATGTGTTATTGTTAAATACAGAAACATTCATATCTAGCCAACATATTAAAAGGAGTTAATGGATTTCCATTTTAAGCATTTTTTGGTACAGTGTGAAAGTAAGTTTATACCATGCATATAAGGTAAATGGAATATACTATAATGATTATAGCGATACAACATAAAATTAAAAACACTTTCATATGTTGTTGCAAACCGCAGCTCTAATGAATCTGTTTAGGACTTTCCTCCACAAACAGGTTGGCTTGGTACATCCGGGCTGCCTTGCGTGTTATGGTGGTACAGCGGGTGAAAATCTCCTGGGAACTTGGGCGAGGTGGTACTTTTGGAATGCTTCCGGCCCCGGAGCTAGTACAGCCATTGCTTGACTTCCTGTCTGCGTGCTCGCCGACCTCCGCAGGTTCCTCTGCATCCGAGTGGCCCGTGTTTGGGCTGTCGCTCTCGGAGGAGCTGAGCTTGTCACTGAAGCTGAACTCGCTGCTCTCCTCGCTGCCCTCGCTCAGGCTGCCCCGGTGCATTTCAGGCAGAGGTTCTAACAGCACCCCCATGGAGCGGGACCGCTGCCTGAGTGCAGGCACCAGGGGGCCTCCCTGGGTAGGCCTCACTTGAGAGCTGGCCTCTTGGAAGTGCAGCTGTGCCAGACAAAGAGTGGACTGGTGCATGACCTTCTGTACAGCTCGAAAGCGCATGTGGGGGTTGGTGTAAGGCTGCAGGTACATGGAGGGGACGTAACCCACCTTTCCGTTGTACCTGCAGAGGGAGAAGCATCACATAGCGAGTCATAAAGAGGAACAGTTTGCTTTGCATTTAACGATGCTATTTATATTCCTTGGGGCAGGTTTGCAACTCATGTATTTAGTGTACCATTTCAAAACTATTTCAGTTTTTACTGAATTGTGTCAGCAATATATGAGTTATACCACATACCTAATTAGCCACCAGCCAGTATAGTTTTTTTCAAGTACGTCCACCACAGAGCCAATGTTGACAGACAACTCGTCTTCTTTAGTTGATCGATAGCTCCTCACAACACAGTATATCCCACCTGCAGGTGACCACAGGAACCACATTGTACAGCAGAATAGTGACTCACACCTTAACTTGGCATTAGAAGTTCTCATCTAAATACTACTGAGCATTCTTTGTGAATGGAAATTGTGCTTAATGACTGTTTTGCCCAATGTATAGGCATACGCAAGAAAATGCAAATGTTGCATTAGCCACAAATGAGACAATGGCAATAATGCAAATAGCATCAATTGTCAGCTTGTGGTCATGTACCTTCCAAAGAACAATCAGCCTCATCATCACCGTCATCATCTTCATCATATTCATCTTCACATTTTTCAAGGAAAGGTGCTGGAAACCATGCCAAATGTTGCTGCTCATTTTCTACCAACCACCACCCTGCATGGAAACATGTTTAATCAGCAAGGATCCATTCGGAGGGCTGTGTGACCAATGGTTTGCAGAGCATTCACAACCAATGAATCTGCCAGGTTCTCTTTAAAAATCTCAGAGTTTCATCTTTAGCCTGACTGAAATGCAGCTTAAAAAATATCTCTCATGTTCTTTTGTTTAATGAAGACAATTACATGAATTCACTTTGGTATGTATGGTATCTCAGGCAATTTCTTTTTAAGACAAAGGAAAACTCTAAAAACAGTTACACAGGTACTCCATTCAAAAACTGAATAATGGTCTTTGATAAGAGTTTGACTTACTAAAAGTCATAATTATAATTGTTTTTTTTTTTTTTAAAACACAAATCCCCACTGGAAAAAACTGGCAGTTACTTTATGGTTAATTAACAGAAACCGTTTGTCAAGCAAAGAAGGCACAAACCTGTTTTGTCTTTGATGAGCACTTCCACAGTCTCATTAACAGCCACACTGAATGGCCTGTTTTTGGTATCCTTGGTTTCATACGGGGCCACACACCGGTATGTCTCAGCCACGAAAGGCTGCGTTACGTTTCCATCACTGAGACGCTTGAGGTCTGTAAAGCCTGCTTTCCTCTCCTTGCCTTCAGA
Source organism: Chitala chitala (assembly GCA_025773905.1). Lineage (NCBI taxonomy): Eukaryota > Metazoa > Chordata > Actinopteri > Osteoglossiformes > Notopteridae > Chitala > Chitala chitala. The sequence goes on from JABJVR010004044.1 coordinate 5,517, forward strand.
GAGATCATCCGACGGTATGATCACAATGCTGTCAGAAAACATGGAGCAGAATTAAATTTTGGGGTAATACAGGACTTCAAAATCTTGCACAGTTGCTACAAATTACACAGGTACAATTATCTTCTCATGTTCTAGTCTAGTGTTTCAGCCTGCTCTTCCTGGTACGAATAGCAATAGCAGCTGGCTAAATACGTTAGCCCAGAATTTGCAATCCTCAACTGCAGATTTCAGCTCCTGCTGGGAAAATTCCAGGCATTCCTGGGCTAGCTGTTAGATATAACACCTCCAGCAAGTCTTGACTCAATGATGTGCCCATGTTAAAACAAGTGCATCATAGCCAGATCTGGCAGTCATGTGCATCAGACTCAGCCTGAAAAGATGCCAGATGCTGGCAATGGTACACACTCCTTCATGGTGAAATCTGGCTGCTACTAAAGTCTTAAGCACTGAAGCATGAGAAACCATTTAATCATTACTTTGGCAAACCACATACCTATTTTTTGAGTACTCTGGCTCTAGGTCTTGGTTCTGAGGCAAGAAGAATTGTATCACTTCAGGACACTGAGCAATGCTGGGATCGCATGCCAGAAGTTCTGTGCAGTATTCTTCCAGGAACTTCAAGCGAAGCATTGACTTGGTGGGACCTTTCCTTTGAAAACTTTTTTTAATGGCTCTTCCTAAAAAATAAGTATATATACACCAATGTAGCTTATCCAGTCTTCAGTACTCGTTCCCATATTCTGTATCACTGAATCCACATCAATTACCTCTGAATCTTGGAAGAATTCTATCAGATGTGCGAAATCTGTTTTCTGGTGCCAATTTCCTTTTCAGGGTTTTCTGTTGCAAGAAGATGAAGATGTGACTTTAATATTTTGATCAAGAAATTTACATTTCTGGGAAGTAAGTTATTGGTCAATTAAAACTTACATGGAGTTTCCTGAAATCCTGAAATGACCGATAAACAATTATTTCACTCTGGTCTGACCAAAGCACCGATGTCATGAACATCTATAAAACAAAATATATGTGAATTCATACAGACACCAGACCATAACATCAAATTCATTTAGGCTATCTCACACACACAAAAGTGCATTTTATTATGCTTACCTAAAACACTAAACAGTAGAACTATTCAGTAATACCTTGAAATATACAACAGAAACAAACTATATAATAAATTCATTACCTTCACCCTCGACGCCTTTTTAAGCATCACTCCAATAAATCTAACGCCCGTAGGGAAGCGCTGATCACTCATGGTTGCGTTTACTTCTGCAGCAAGTTGCAATGGTTGTTTTACAGCAGGTGCGTCTATAGTTTTATGAGCTCTGAGAAAGGCGGGGTCGAACGGGCGTTGTACATAGTTATTTGAACTGAAACATAACGCATTTATGCGTGTAACACGTACATGGCTGAAATGTTATTATTTCACCCGATGCTGCATAAGGTCCACACATAGATCGGATGCGGTGAGCATTCATAAGTGATGTGCCGGTCTTTGAGTAGTTTACAGGACTTGTTTTTTTACGAGTTGTCAGTTCCGGGCACCAACCGGGGAAACGTAAAATCTGCACCTTCTTTTTGCATTGCAGTTTCGATCTCATTATTTAATGTTTAGTTGGAATGTATTGAGATCTGAACGTTTTATATCCAGTTATACCAGAATATTTCGTTTTTTGAAAAAGGTTATAACAGTTGCTTTTTTCCACTGCTTGGCAAAAGTCGATCGGTTTACGTTCATGTTTTTGATTGTGTTGGTTTTGAATGTGCGTCAGAGGTACGTCTTAGTTTGCGATTAAATGTTTATTTCATAATATTAACCCAGTGCACTCAGATACCGCTTAATATTTGATAAAGTGCATTTACAGGCGGATTAAGTAATGTTTCTTGTGGTAGTAGTTTCAGTCGGAATGGGGAAGTAGTTTCGCCCTAAATAATAGGAATAATTCCTGTCGCGTCAGGCTGATTTTAGATTTTGTGTCTACTGTCTGCAGCGTTATTCCAGTACCTAGACTGCGATAAATGAAACAAAAGAAAAGGGAATCAAAGGACTCATACTAATAGCTTGCTCTTTTGCTTTAAAGGGGGTTGCTTGTAAACAGAGGACTGGACAAGTTGTGCTTTACTTTTAATGTGCTGGGTACGTGCGCTTTTACTTTGTGCAATTGCAAACGTTTCTAGGACATATGGTGGAGTGACTGAGCTACCGTTTGTCATTAAAACGCTAAATGTTTGAAAATGTCCTTAGAAGACTGGGCTGGGCTCAGATTTAACGTTGCCTTAGAGGGGGGAAAATGGTTCATAACATCGAAATTGCGGTAAAACAGTGATGTCCCACGCTTTCTAAAGATTTTAATTGCCCTGGCAAATTTGGATAACAATCTTTTGACATTGGGGATGGACAATACTGTGTCAGAGGAGAGACAACTCTATACAGGGGGCACCTGGATGCAATACTAAAGCCAATAGATCCCACAAAATACAACACACAATGCATTTGTATGTCAAACATACAGCCATTATCGACATAATACCATAGGTTGTGTAGACTGGTTAACTCAGTTGGCTAGAGCATGGTACTAATACTGCTAAGGTCGCAGGTTCGATCCCTGTACGGGCCAGTGTTTTATAAGTGGCCTGGTGGTTTAGCAGGTAGGGCATCAGGGTGGGATGTGGAATTTTCCTGGCTCAAATCCCAGTTTAGTCACCAGGTGTGTCCCTGAGCAAGATGCTCCATACTAGCTCCCCAGGGGCTGCAAAATGGGTGCCCACTGCTCCCCCCAAGGGGATGGGCTAAATGCAGAGAATAAATTCCTCTTATGTGACCCACATACTAGGTTAGAACCTGATTCTTCTCCTCTTCAACTTGTCTTTATGATACTTTGCATTATATAAAATTCCACAAAAAAGTAAAAGGAATGGGTCTATGGGATGGGACTTACTTCACTGTAAGGCATGACATCTCAAGAAAATAATAAGGGAAATGTTCAGCATTGTCTCCAATTGTACACAAATTTTATTTATTTTTGCTTAGATTTTTTTTCAAAAGGCTCAAATGCATTTTGAACTTTTCAAATGTCACAGTCTTCCTTTTTGTTATCTTCACCTGCATTTGGACCCACAGTGCAGTTTTTAAACTCTTGCAGTTTTGGAAGTCACGTTACTATATTTTTTAAATGCTTTGTGAAAATGCATTGTGGATCAATGTTTCCGAGCCTTTCTTGTCCAATGTACCCCTTATTAGCATAGTTGGACTCAATGACAATGTGCCCCTTTTTGTGTTACCATAGTTGGACCCGATTACCCCTTCGCAAAAGCAGTATAGTGAAAATTTGGTAAACTTATCTGGCCATCAGTTTGAATTATGTAACAAGAATACCAAGTGCACATTATCGTAATTTTTATGTAATAAGAAATATAACAATCTAAACAAACACAGCAAAACTGGCTGTGTTAATTTAACATTGAGTGTGTTTATTTTGGGTCTACGCTGAATAAAAACTGTCCGTGTAAAACTAACATTGCCAACTTTGCTGTGAAGTGTTGGGAAACTCTGATGTATCGGGACCATGTGGCCATTACTGTACATAGAAAAATCAGCACCAATTGGAGCACATTTTATTTTACTGTGATTTGTATATTAGGTACAAATCCACATAGCCCCTGAAGTATGAATACTGTTGGTTGCAGATGATCATTGCTGTGTTTTGGTGTGAGGTTCGCTTCGTGATTATATGTCAAAAAAGGGCTTATTCTGCTTAATAACTGGATACTGTGTAAGGGCCCCTGGCTGTGTCACATGACCCCTCTTGTTTGATTTGTTTCTCCCCATTCATCATCTCTGGCCTGATATTACAGGGAAGAATGCAATAGATTATGGGGGTGCGGAAAGCTATGACAGATGAATGACAGTCTGATTATCACAAATATTCTCCATGAAGCTTTTGTAGTTTGGGCAGTTTTGAAAGACAATCTCTTAGGCCTTTGTAAAACTGTACATTTATTTTTTTCAGTAAAATGACAAGCCCTTTGAAGATGTTTAGCAACCAGGAGCAAGATTTTTTTCTTTATGTTCAGCTGAGGATTTCAAAGGGAGACACATTTGTGACTGTCATTTTGATTTAATTTATAAGGCAACAACATAACAGGGTGTAGGGGAAGGGCTAGGAGTGAGCAGGTGACTCTTCAAAGCACACATGATGAGAGTGATAAAGCTGGAATAAAGCCAGCCACTCTGATCTGAAGATGTTGGCACTGTGTGAGTGCCAGATGATCAAACGTACATCATCACACAGAGGGATCACCACATCGGGCCTTTCACAGATCCTGGGCAGCACCCTGAGCGCAAGAGTTTACCTTTCATCTCCGTGTGCACATTCTCCTCAGCAGGTGACCAAGCTGACACGAGTCCAGCATCCCTACCAGCTCCACAACAGTCTTATTGTGAGCAAAATTAGGAAGGTTTGCCAAAGGTGTCTCTGTATTTTCGTAAAATGTATGAGCTCACACTTCAGTTGTTACTGTGTAACTGTATGGGTTCACAGGAAATTCCCTACTGTAAACTTAATTTAAAATCACTGTTTACTTAAACATGAACAATCAGAACCTGTCTACACATAGACAGACCAGGAACTTGAGTGAAATTCTCAATTAAGTGAGCAGGCTGTGGTTTTGTCATACTTGAACAACCAGGAAATTGACTCTGCGCTAATACAGCACTCTTTCTTGTTAAGGAAACAGGTGTTTGATTTATTTTTCCTGTATCTACATAACATCCGGTGTCTGCTGTTTTTTCTTTCATGTTTGGTTTAAAGACAATTTTTTTAAGATGCCAGTCTCCAATTATACAACATTATACATACATCTGCACATTGATAAAGCTGCAGTGGTTATATTTATGGTGTCCTTGTACAATATTTTCTGTAGGGACGTTAAGCAAACAACAGTGAAGAATAGCACATAATTAGTGTTCCATTGCTTTTTTTTCCTTACTGGTCAGAAAAGTCTCTCCACAGCAAATTCACAACTGGGTATTCATCATTCATCTTTCCGGCAAAATTTAAAATATACAAAATGTATTTATTTATTTATTTACAATCATAATTAAAATATAGACAAAAAAGTTTAAAACACAGAATATAATACAAATGGATTTTTAAAACATTTCTTTTAAAATCTTGCACAACTGGCTATCTCAACCTTTAAGTGGCTGTGCCTTATAATAATTAAAAGTGGCCCTTCAGTACCCCAAATGGCAAAAATCAGGTTTTAAAACTGAGAGTGGTATAAAACCTGTGCAACACTAAAACATACACCCCATGAAAAAATCTCAATACCTATCTGATGCTTTCTCAACAGAAACGCTCCACTTACTTTTGTGGATGAAACAGTGTCAGCTTAAGAAAGCAGTTATACTTACAGCTTAAAGAGGCCCTTCCACCTCTCCTTCACTGCATGGTAGTCCCACCAAGTGATGTTCTGTTCCATCCTAAAAGTTAGATTGGCACAGACCTTTTGACATAAATCCCAGGTGCTCAAATTAGACTCCCCTATAAATGTGCACCATCCTATCCCAGGCAGCCTAAAACACACACAGTCAACTCATTTCAGGGCAGTGTACATCTAACTAATTTACATTTTTCATTAAATTTACATGGTGACAATTTTCACAATTATCATGTTTATGGCCTTAAATAAATTAATATTTTTTTTATCTACTGCATTTGTCTCTCATCTGCTTTCAGTTAAGGTAATCATGTCAGCTCAGAAAAAGGCTCTTAGACAGCCTCAGAGCTGCATTCAGACCGCAGCGCTGTCACTTTTACCTACCGCTCATAACATTTTCCAACAAACGCCATGCTGCAATACATTTACGAAAAAAGATTAAATAAGCAGACGATTTTTTGAAAAGCAAAGATATTTTGTAGCTTATTTAAGTGAACTCAGGATATCAACCCAGGTACCAACCTAAAGCAACACCGAGGGTAACCTAAAGTTCCCATGTTGTAAATAGAGCAGCTTTGGGCTAAGGGCCCAACTCAAACTCACTATCTTGAAAGCTGTGATGCAGCAACACAAAGCCAGCTCACCGCCATTATTTTGCTTCTAGCAATTTAACCAGAAATTCCTAATTTAATTTTAGAAAAACATTATGTAAACATATAATGCAAAACTTGTTTTGGCAAAAATATCTTTTTGTGGAAAATCATGTTACTTAATTTTATTTATAATGTTATATACCTTACATAGACCAGCTTCAAGGAAGCTAGAAGTTTAAAAACTCTTTCCTACTTTGTTCTTACAAAAGGTCTGTCATAGTCTGTCATATTTAGAATAGTTAGTTGCAAGTAAAGACATTCTGTTAATTCAAAGAATGAATATGAATTGAGCTGCTCATGTGTACTTCAGCTCCTGGTGCTATGTGTAATAAAACACGAGCACTATAACAGCAGATGTCAAATGCACGTGTTTCCTGTCAATATTACAGTGTAATAACTTGTGGCTCCATTCCAGACGAGCTCTGTGTGTGATGACAAGCGTGAATATCATCTCTCCAGTACTGTCACAGTGGCAGGAGAGTGGATTAAGATGAGTTATGTGTCCAAATCCAGATAACAGATTATAAAATATGAAAAACATCTTTGATCACGTGATCAAAGACGGGAAACTGTTGAAAGACCAGCAGGTCCATGATGACAACACCTCCGCACTACCAGCATTCTGCAACATGTAGACCACCCTTTCGATTTTGTATATGAATTGTCTTAATGGAATCACTGTTGTGATTCCTCATACTTTTAGTTCACTTTGTGCAATTACTAAATTGTTCCTGGTTTAGCTCTTTATACATTCATCCCATTCTCTTTTAGAATGCTGAACACAATGCACACCTTTGTTCTCCTTTGCAGAAAGACAATGGATGTATTACTTTCATATATCAAGTTAAGAAAAAACTAAGTGGGTGTGAAATGTACTTATTTTTTTATCCCAGGACAATGCTACAAAAGACTGTCAACAAATTAACAGGTATGCTAATACTATATTTACAGTTTTTTTTTACTTGTCTTAGTACTTTATAGTCTATATTCTGGATCAAATCAAATCAACTTTTATTTATATAGTGCCCAACAATAACATTGGAATTGAACCTAGGTGCTTCACAAGATGTGGGGCTACATAGGCAAAGACATACAGTAGCGTCAGATACAGTACAGCATTACATAGAATAAAAACACAGATGACAGTGTAAGAGGAACACTAACACAACATTCTACAAGGTACATAAGGCCTGAGTAAATAAATGAGTTTTCGGTTTAACTTTAAAAAGAGAAAAGTTGGTTATATAATGAAGTTCAGGAGGAAGTGCATTCCATCATTTAACGGTTGCCACAGCAAATGTGCAGTCACCCCAAGATTTATATTAGATAATAATAGTAATAATAATAATATATTTTATTTATAATGCACTTTACATTTGAAAGCAAATCTCATAGTGCTACGTTTTATCAAACAGTAAAAGGAACACTGGGAACTTCAAACAGCAGAAAAATAAAACAACATATAACACCAAATAACCTAAAAATTGTTTAAAATGCTCTTATAAGCAATATACCTAAAACAGTCAAACTAAGAGCATTCTAACTAAAATAAGAAGATAATCTAAGCAAACACCTATGGCTGTGTAACTGAATGAGTTCAGACAGGCAAGCAGGCGTCAGGCCATTGAGGGCTTTATATATAAATAGTAAAATCTTGAATTCTATTCTTATGTGCAGAAAACTTATTTGCTTAATGAGGAGGGCTGCAGTGTGTTGTTGCCTGATGTAGCAGAAGTAAGTAAGCTTCCAAAGTAAAGGCAACAGCTGCAATATTCCCCCCAAATGAGAGGCTTGGGTCTATAGCTCAGTGATCTAATCCTCTTGTATTGTAATGTTGTGTGGGCTGTGGCTGGGCCGTCTGGAGCGCTGGAATGGCTGCCTGTGTTGGAATGATGCCGTGAGCCAAACAAAAGATGGCTGTTGTCACGCAGTCATCTGAGGTGGCTGCAGGTATTTAGACGGAGATGAGGTAGTGGTGATGAATGAGTCCACCACAGTTGGAATCCCTACATAAAATAAGGACAGAAGTTTGGTTAGTTGTTGAATGAGTACTAAAGGTCTGGTCTTGATGTGAAGGCTGCAGCTGTGAAGGATCAAACATGGGAGGGCTGCCTCAGGCACACTCAGAGGGAGAGGGCTGTGGTGGGAAATTCAGCTTCACACCTTAGAGCCTTAGTGATGCGCTGACCTTGATGTGTGCTTCACATGTGTACTCTGTCATACACCACCTCTCATTTCTCGCAGTAAGTGATCAGAGAGAAAGAATGGGTTGATTTCAATGTCCATCCCTGCCTGATTTGGGTTTGGGGATTTCAGAAAACTATTTTGTCTCTAATGACTCATGTTGGTGTTCTGAGGTTGTTCACTTCCTGAACATACTTTCCACATCTCTCTTTCAAATTGTTGCACCAGGTAAGGCATATTTCACTAAAAGACTGGTATTTCATAGGTGTCTGGGAATAGTTTCCTGACACATTGCAACACTGAAAAATTCATTATGCTCAGGTGCTTCTCCTACACACAGTATGATTTCCTGATGCAAAATACATTCACAGCTTTCATGCAATGGTCAAATTATGAATATGGTATATGCCATTTTAAAGTACAGGTTAACAAATCATGAGTGAACATAAATAACATTTCAAAACAATGCAGAAATTCTTAATACTACGGATTTCAGTCAGAATGTCTGGTATATTAGATGTGCTCCACATCAAATTTTGGAGTATAAACTTGAAGGATTGGATGATAATTACTATAGAATACTTTAAACTAGTTTTAGTACTGGTTATGTATGAAAAAAGGTTCAGAAAACTTTTTTAGTTAATGCTTATTTTATATAACAATATTGTTTTCATTTTTACTTGTTAATGTTCTCCAGTTAAATGTTCTCCAGTTCAACAACTATTAATTTTTACTGTAAATAAAGTCTTACAAGGTATGCTTTCATTGATTTTTTATATAAATTTTCTAGTTTTTATGGTGTTAATTGGCATTTTCTACCACTTATACCTGGAAAATAATATTGAATAAAGCAGTGTTTCTGTAAGTATGGGACATGAGCCATTTTAGGTTGTGGACTTGCTTGTGATGGGAAAATAATTAATAAATAGAACAAAAACAGAGATGACATGGTGGTGTGGTGGATGGCACTGTTGCCTTGCACTTCCAGGCCTGAGGTTAGGCATAGACATGCGGGTTACGTTGATTGGTGTCTGCAAATTGCCTGTAGTGTGTGCTTGTGTGTGTGTATGCCCTGTGATGGGTTGAGGCCCCACCCTGGATGTCCCCTGCCTTGCACCCTGTGTCTCCTGGGTTGGGCTCCAGGCTTCCCGTGACCCTTAACAGGATAAATGGTATTTGAAAATGAATGAATGAATAAAAACAAATCACAAAATGGGTCCTTACATTTCAAGTGGTTTTTATAATTAAGTTTAAGAAACCTTGGATTAAAGCAGGGGTCGGGAACATTTTTGGCTGAGAGAGCCATAAAAGCCACATATTTTAAAATAAATTTCCGCGAGAGCCATATAATATTTTTTAACACTGAATACAACT
>JABJVR010004045.1:0-15175 GCA_025773905.1 Chitala chitala
TGGTCTCATCTGACCACAACACTTTCACCCAGTCCTCCTCTGAATCATTCAGATGTTCAGTGGCAAACTTCAAACAGGCCTGTACATGTGCTTTCTTGAGCAGGGGGACCTTGCAGGCACTGCAGGATTTCAAGTTGAGAACTAACCACACACAGATGCAAATGATCAGAAAGAATGAAGAGGAAAAACTATTTAATACCCTGCGCCCTATGTGTTCTGGTATGGGCTCCAGGCTTCCTGCGACCCTTAACAGGGTGAAGTGGGACGGACGGACGGGGAAGAAAAAACTGCACCCCTCCAGGGCTGTGAAATTGCCTACCCCTAAGGTAATTTTTAAGTCTTATTTTCCACAACAGGGAAATTCATTCTCTGCATTTAACCCATCCCATATGGGAAGCAGTGGGCAACTATGATTCAGCACCTGGGTAAGTAGCATGAAGTGCCTTTCTTAGGAACACACGTGGTGACTGAAGCTGGATTCAAACCAGAAGAGTTCCACAGCCCATCCTGAGGTGCAACCCATTGAGCCACCAGGCCATATACAAATGTAAACAACACAGGACATTGCATCTTTTTATATCACCCATTTTACACAAGTAAAGGTCTTGGAACATATGATTGACTGTGTTTCTTATTACCCAGGTGTTTCCTCTTAAATTGATTAAAAAATAAGTAGTTCTGAATGTCTACCCTTGTCCTGTGGTGGATTGGCACCCTGCCCAGGATGTCCCCTGCCCTGTGCCCTGTGTTTTCTGGGATGGGCTCCAGTCTTCCTGTGACCCTGAATTGGAGAAGGCGGTACAGTGAGGTGAGTGAAGCTTAATTTTACATCAAGTGTTAGACTAAAAGTTATATCTTACTATTCCAATGCTTTCAGAGGGGAAAGTATACAACAGTAATGTTCTTAGACTCACAGTCAGAGGTGTCACATTAATCCTGTTTATAGCCTTGAGTCATTTTGATACATCACCTCATCAGACAGATATTTCTGTAGTGTGACATAATATAAAAATTAGTTTTCACTGATCTGTTCCTTAAACATGTATACTTTTCTACTTTTAGCCATAGTTTATATCAATTTTAAACTCATGTTTTCACACTGATCTCATATTCTTTCCCATCAAATGTCTGTCTGACAAGGGGAACACTTAGTGAGCAAGTGTAATGCTCCTAACGTGTAATGACCTAAGTAAAACCAGATTGATAGTATAAGGTGTCCAGACCTAGGGTTTCTCCAAGCATACGCTGTGAACGTGTACATAATGTATCAAAACATACATCTGGTTTACAAAAAAATGCATTGCAACTAATTTTCATCATAGCAACAAAAAGAAGAATCACAAATCGACTTCACATTTGTCAGTTACTCCACATATGCACTTACATTCTAATTTTCAGACTACTTAAAAATCTGCATATATTTTCACAAAACATTCCTCACATTTTCAATCAGGAGACATCATGCCTTTACATTGCTGTGGTCTGGCTATGCGAAACACTTTTTTGTGTACATTTCTCTACACTGTTCACTGGAATTCTCCAGTGACCAATTTTACTCTGTTGAATGACAACGGTGAACAGACAGCACAACAATTCAGATTAGTTTTTTGGTTTGACTTTTAGCCTGGTGTTTTACCTCTAAAATTTCTCCCTGATCATCATCCAAAGGTCAGGTCATGCGTAATTGTTAAAAACATATTAAACTGCTGTTTACAAGTTGACCAATAAGCTACCTTTTGCTTTTATTTTTATTCATTGAGCAATTCCACCAAGTTGTTTTCAAGTTAGATGTTCTTAACCCAGGGACTGCCTGTATTCATTGAGTAACATGAAAGCAAGGAATATTTTTTATTTATTGTGCGTGCTATCACTGTTAAAGATAACAGGAAAATAGACCAAAAATGTAGATGTCGTAGACGTTAATGTTACAATCATTTATATTGTATAAAAAAGAACTTTGAAACACTTGTTTCAGCTGGAAGAAACATCTCTTAATCCTTTTAGGAATACTAATAAAACATTTAAAATCATATTCTAGTTGTATTCTCAAGCCATCATAGGTTGGTTATCAATAGGTTATCAAACAAAATAAATATGGCACAACAAAATCAAAAACGTTCTGATTAAGTTCGATTTTAAATACAAATGTCATACCATTACTTTAAAAAGATAAACTAGCAATGTCTTTTTTTTTAAATAAATTTCAAGGTCGAAAATTTGTTACAGCAATAAATAGCCAAAACATTATGTACAAAGTCTAATTGGTCCACACCTGTTAGATAACATCTGCCCTGAGACTGCGGTTATACATCTGTGTAGTAACATCTGCCCGGAGAAGCCTGATCAGTACCTGTTAGGTAACTTCCACCAGAAGACTGCTGGTGCACCCATTTTAGGCAATTTGTTCCTACACTGGTGGTTTGGAATTGGGGCTTATAGCTTTGTGGTCGGATGGTGTCCGTGACATTGTTCTTTGGATATAAACACAGAACTCTACTCAGAACTTGATATAACTGTATAAATGTATACACACCACTAAAACAGAACTCAGGGATCATTTCATTAGCATCCACAAAGAACAGCCCCTCAGCCAACTCAATTCACATCATTGAGGTGGCAAGGAAACTGCATAAAGGAGACAAGGTAAGACACAGCAGACGTGTAAAAAACACAGCTGTTCAGCACGGTCACACTTGGCACTCCAACCAAAAGGTGGACTGTTGAAATTCCAAGGCAAAGCTAAGGCAGAGTGTAATGTTTAAAAAGCTATGAAAATTGTAATAAATGTTTTTTAAAAATTGCGGTACTAAACAGAATACAAAGTTGAACATCTACAGAAAAGTCTGGCTTTGGAAAAAAAATATTTTTTTTTTCCTTTAAGAGAGGTTCAACATGTAACAGAAATGTGTTCTTAGTCGCACTGTATCAGAAAAAATCATCTGTATCTGACCTTGAATATATAATATAAATGGAAAAATATCACACACTAAAACAAGAACTAAGTAGGTGTTTTATGAGGTCAGGTCAGCTGAAGTAAAAAAATGCCCAGAAAAGCAATGTGAAGGACTTCCTCATATGGTAATCTACAATGGGGAACTCAGAAGTTCAACTCACTAAATCAAGTTCCAATTAAAAATGTTGTTTCATAATTAAATGTTGGACCAGAGAAGTATTTGTTAATTGTTAACCACCCATAAATAGTCTTAAACACCTTACAAAGATCCATACTGGCCTACTCAAAGCATTTATGTTGATCTGGCTCAAGAGTAGCAATAATTAGTAAAATTCATTTATACATAAGCATTACTGAAACAATCATTTCTACAACTAAGTGCCCAGGCTGAGCTCATTGATTTCCTTGGGTTGGCAATTTCAGATGTTATTCACATAACAAAACAGATAATGGTGCAGCTGAGGTGGCCAAGTCTCCAGCCTGGATGCCTGTACCACTTTGCTACAATAGCTGAAACCCATGTTAGTCTAAGGACAAATGTAAAAATCTGGAAAGAAAACTAGTTGTAACCTAGTGGAGGGCTGAGTAATAGCTCAACCAATCATGAAGTTCATCCACCCAATGGTGGGAGTGACAACCAATCACAGAATTAGGAATTGAACGATTTTCAGTTCGACTGATTATCAGAGCTTATATTCATTGCATTTTTGATAATAAGCCTTTCAATTTACTGATGTCACCAAAAAAGTCTTTTCATGTGTTTTGCATGAACTTCTCTGCCAAAACCTCTCTGGGGTCTCACACAAAGTTCCACCCGCTGCGTTGACTGATTGAAATGGGACCAAGTTCACATTGACTTGTTGATGAAGGTTCTCAGTCATCCAGGTGGAGCTGTTTGGAAGCTGAATCACGTAAAGTGGACGTCTTTCTTCTTGTCAGGAGTGTTTTGCTTAACCTTGAGTTAAACCAGTGAACAGTTTTATTTGGATTTCAGTGACAGCTGAGGAAAAGTGGTAGAGTACTGACTTGAGCAGAGAAACAGAAAGATAACTGTAAATTCAAAAGCATTTAAAGAATACATGTTCAGTTCAAAAAATTTTGGTTTGGGTCCAGTTGCCATCTGTATTCAGCCTAAAACTTGGGTTTTTAAGTTTTGGATTTGGTTATTATATTGTCCGGACATCAGGGCAGTTATACTGAACTGGCTGCTCTTAATAAACTCTATTTAATTTTAATACTCTCACTTCTATGTGTCAGTTTATTTGGCTTGCAGCTCACCCATTTATTATGTTGTTGTCCAAAACAGACACACAGGATAACTTGGCTGCAGGGCCATCAAAACAAAGTACATGAACACTTACACACAGTAATAATCGGCACAGGACCAGTCTTGCTGAACCTGAATACCTTGAAAATGGCTAAATGCTTTCACCAAGACATCCAGCATATGCAGTGATTTATGTATATATATATATATATATATATATAAAACATTTTTATAAACATAAAAAATAATATTTTAATGGCAGTAAACATTTAATGTTTATCTTTTCACACTGTTAACATAAAATGCAAACACTATATATTTATTTACATTGCATTGTACAGCAGTACAAAAATATTGGTATCAGAAATAGTACATAACAGTAGTCTTGTATGCAAGTTAATAATCCGAGACGTCTAACAGGTGAACATGCTCAAATGATGTGCTTTCTGCATCACAACATAGACTTGCTCAAATGGGAGTATTGAAGAAATACTATACAATTTAGTTCCCTAGTAGTAAACTTTAATTTCATTTAACAACTGTGTGCAGTTAGAGGGATTTTGCCAAGTTTTTATTCTTGGAAAGCCATTTCTTGAAACTATTATTTTTCAAGCATTTTATTTTTGAAATGAAAGACATTCAACTAATATCACATTTTTGTTGCCTTCTCAAGAGCTTAAATGCACAGAATATAAGCATCAACTATTTGTCTTAAAGGGTACCAATAACTGGAATTGGCATCGGCTTTGGGGAAAAAGACATCATTGAAATTCTACACAGAACTGCTCTTGTGTTCAAAGCAGTCATTTCCAGGTTCGCCCTCAATTTTTCAGTGAATATGCTAAAAAAAATCAAAATGTCACTGATGTAAAAGATGCTTGAAAGAGTACTTGTGGCAATGTAACTTTTCTGAATTCTTCAGTCTGACACTGGAATGTTCCTGCTATGCACGCACCTTGTGCAGGTGTTGCCAGACACTGGTAAAAGTGAAAAATGAGCCATAAAAATCATACTTGTGTTACAGGATCAGATATCTATTGGTACAATGCCATAAATGTTATGACATATTAATGTTCTTGTACAGTGTGTTGAAACTCCAAAAAACCAATTTAAACCAGTCAATGAAGACAGTTTAGTATAACTGATCGTTTACTTTTCTCCTTTTAACAGTGCATTATGGTGAAAAATGCTAATAAAACAATACAAAACATACTGAGTTTCAGTGTACTCAGTGTTTTCAGTGCTCTTACTAAAATGGAGGCAATGAAACAGCAAGAAACATCACCATGTCACGTGATCAAATCACAAAAGATATTTTAACAACAAAAGACTTTCCAAATGCAAAGGTAGTTAGCAACCCCAGATCCTCAACATGAAATGGGCATCAATAACACACTTAAAAAGTTTACAAAAAAATAGAAATAAATGCTTTCGAGTCAGCACACTCCCTACATGACCTCTGCAAGGTCATTCTGAAATTGAACTTTAAGCTCTAGATCAGTGATTCTCAAAGTGGGGTCCTTGGACCCCCAGAGGTCTGTGACACCTGGCCAGGGAGTCAGCAAAATAATTTTAGTAATCAATTAATAGTTCATAAAACTGAAAGGTATCATAAACACAGTCTTAATAACTTGGCAAGTGGTGCAAGTGACTTCCACCATGCCATACAATAAAACAAACACATCTTTGTGATATATTCTCTGTAAAGCTAGTGTAGCCAGGTGGAAAGATGCCTGTCATGTTCAAGTAGACCACCGATGCCGCTGTCCCATATTGGAGGTTCCTTTGGGGGCATGGAGGTCATGGGAAGGTTCTGGAGTGTATAAAATGAAGATGCCATATTGTGGCAGGAGCATGGAGCCACGTTTTGTTTCCCTGAAAGGTTGGATGGGGTTTTGCTCGAGGTAAAGTGCCCTGTAAAAATGTGGGAAGTTAAATAAGATGCAGCTCATGAGGAATATACGTAATGCTTAATAGCAAGTGAATCTGCATTTTAGACAACAGGGTTGTAAGGTTAGGATTTTTAAATCCAGATATTGTAACATTTTATGCAGGTGTGAAAGTGTGAAATGTTACTAATGTGTGTGTGTGTGTGTGTGGCTTCTTGTTTCAGTAGGAAGTACTACCACAGTTATTTCTAGTTATATGAAAATTATTTCTAGTTATATGACAGTTATTTCTAGTTATACAACATTTATTTCTAGTTATTGTGTTAGTTCTAGTTATTTTCATTATTTCTAGTTATTTCTAGGTATTTCCAGTCATTTCCAATTATTTTTGATTATTTCTGATTAGTTCCAATTGTTTCCTGATTATACAATTATTGCATAAGGTTCATGTCACAAGTTATTTTATGACTGTAAATGCAGAGGAAATAACTTGTAGAAGTTTCTGTCAGAAAAGTGAAAGGGTCGTGTATGCGGGAACAAGATCAAGATGGTGGTGCTCTGCTCAACTGCGGCTGCATTAGATCGTGATGCTTTTCTTACTTTTTCTGTGGTTACTTTTAACCAGGACACTTCAAATCCAGCGTATTTACTTAGTTCACGCCAGAATCTAAGATACGACCGTAAGTTTTTACAAGAATTACAACAGTCTAGTAAATACGGAACTGTACATACGACAACAATGGAGCGTGTGCGTAGTAATGGACTGCTATGCCGAGAGGACACAGATTCCCTGGTAGTAGTGAGACGGCCAACCAACCGCGGCCGACACAAGAGGAGACATAAGCGGCACTACAGGAAGCAGAAGCGCGGCTGCCGGGGAGGCCTAACAGCAAAGCTAAAGGCGAACCCGTGCAGAACCCTGCTACCGTCTATTCTGTTGGCCAACGTTCACTCCCTCGAAACCAAACTGGATTATCTGCAACTGGACTGGACAACAAGAAAGGAGGTGAGAGACTGTTGAGTTATAATTTTGACAGAAACTTGGCTAAAATTATCGGTCCCCAATACTGCTGTTAGCTTGGAGGGGCTAACCATATACCGGATGGATAGGAGCTGTGAACTGACTGGAAAATCCCGTGGCGGCGGTGTGTGTATTTACACAAATAACAGCTGGTGCAAAAACGGTACTGTCATCAGCAGTCATTGCTCTCCTGATGCAGAGTTTTTGACTATAAAATGTCGTCCATTCTATCTGCCCCGAGAATTTACCAATGTCTACATCACGGTTGTTTATATCCACCCCAGTGCTAATACCAAAGAGGCCCTGAACATTCTCTATCGCTCCATCAGTGACTTGCAAAATGCACACACAGAGGGAGTTTTCATTGTAGCCGGAGCCATTAATCAGGCCAACATGAAAACTGTCCTCCCTCACTTCCATCAGTACGTGGACTTTCCAACCAGTGGAGGGAATAAACTGGATAAGGCCTACAGCAACATCAAAGAAGCATTCAGAGCAGTCCCCCACCCACACCTCGACTCCTCAGATCATCTCTCCATTATGCTCATTCCAGCATACAGACCTCTGCTAACCAGAGAGAAGCTCTCTGTCAAGCAGGTGAGGGTTTGGACTGAGGGAGCTATGAGTGCACGGCAAGATTGTTTTGAAAGCACAGACTGGAGTATGTTTAGAGCAGCAGCAAGGTACAATCAGCACACCGATGTGCATGAGTATGCTATGTCTGTGTCTGGATATATACAACAATGCATGGAGGATGTCAGTGTTACCAAGAACATCATCATCCGGGCCAACCACAAACCCTGGATGAATGCAGAGGTGCGCGCCATGCTGACAGAAGGAAACTCAACTTTTAAATCAAAAGACGTGGTGGTACTTTGAACAGCCAGAGCCAACCTCAACCGGGCCATCAGAACAGCAAAGCGCACATATGGACAGACAATCCAGGACTTTTTCCACGATTCCACCAACACTAGGAACATGTGGCAGGTCATCCGGGCAATTACAAACTACAAGCCAGTTCAGACGCCCTGTAAGGATAACATAGACTTCCTCAACCAACTGAATGAACATTTTGGAAGGTTTGAGGCACAGAACAGGACACCAGCAAGGAAAGTAGTACCTCGCCCAGATGAGCAGGCACTGACCCTTGAAACAACAGCAGTCCACAGGATCCTAAAGAATATCAACACCCGGAAAACAGCTGGGCCAGATGGCATACATGGACGGCTGCTCAGGGAGTGTGCGGACCAGCTGGCCCTGGTTCTGACGGACATGTTTAACACCTCCCTAAACCAGGCCATTGTGCCATCCTGTTTCAAGACAGCCATCATCACACCAATACCAAAGAAATCCACGATAACCAGCCTAAATGACTATCGCCCCGTCGCACTCACTCCTATTATGATGAAGTGCTTTGAGAGGCTCATAAAACAACATATGGTCTCCAAACTCCCTTCCACATTCGACCCATGCCAGTTTGCATATCGGCCTAACCGCTCCACAGAGGACGCCATCTCCACTGCACTACACCAAAGCCTCAAGCATCTGGAGGAGAACTCCCACGTGAGAATGCTGTTCGTGGACTTTAGTTCAGCGTTCAACACAATCATCCCCCAGCATATGGTAACAAAACTGGCACCCCTGGGCTTTGATACCTCCTTCTGTAACTGGCTGTTGGACTTCCTCACCGATCGGACCCAGTCTATGCGAGTGGGGAAGAACATCTCCTCGGTCATCACCCTGAGCAACGGCTCCCCACAGGGCTGCGTCCTGAGCCCCCTTCTCTTCACCCTGATGACTCATGACTGCGTTGCAAGGTCCACTGCTAACCACATCATCAAATATGCCGATGACACAACAGTAGTGGGCCTCATCAACAACGACGACGATAGGGCATACAGACAGGAGGTGGAACAGCTGGTGGAATGGTGTGGGAGGAACAACCTCTTCCTGAACGTCGACAAAACTAAGGAGATTATTGTGGACTTCAGGAAGAGCCAGCCACGCCACGATCCGCTGCTAATTAACAACACAGCAGTGGAGATTGTGGGAAGCACCAAGTTCCTAGGGGTGCACATCACGGACAGATTAACCTGGACTGAGAACATCGCGTCTCTGGTGAAAAGAACACAGCAGTGACTGCACTTCCTTCAGGATGACTAGATCACACCTCCCCACTCTGATTCTTACCACTTTCTACTAAAGCATCATAAAGAGCACTTTGACAAACTGTATCTCTGTATGGTGTGGCAACTGCAAGGCTGCAGACTGGAAGTGTCTCCAGAGAGTGGTAAGGACAACGGAGAAGATCATTGGGACCCCTCTCCCTTCAGTCAAAGAGATCGGACACAAATGCTGCCTGTCTCGTGGACACAGCATCATCAGAGACTGCTCACACTCTCATCGAGGACTGTTCTCTCTGCTGACCTCTGGCAGGAGGTACCGCAGCCTGAAGTGCAGAACAGCCAGGTTCCATAACAATTTTATTCCACAGGCCATCAGAATCCTGAACTCAGTATAGACAATATAACAAGAATTTCAATCATAGCATCTGCTGTATGAACCAACAAGGTGTGTAATAACTCAATCCCTGTGGAATGCTATACAGTCTTGTCATAACAACAATATGAAAGTGCAATATATGGGCAATAAGTACACTATATATATTATTCACTGGTATGTCTTTACAGAAATTATTTCAGTCTTCTTAGTGATATTCACATAGCACATATACAGTATTTTTTATTGGGACTTCTAAATTATGTGCACTGTAATCTTAGTCATATTCTATTTTATTTTATTTATTATTTTATTTTATTTTGGACCATTCTATTTTCATTACTTATTCTACCTCTTTATTACTTATTCTACCTCTCTTCTACCTTGCGAGCAATGCAAATGAAATTTCGTTCATATGCGTACTTGTGACGTAAAAATGAATGACAATAAAGTGAATCTGAACACGAATCTGAATCTGAATCATAGTCTCAACAAGCACCTGTATATTCTATAATGTTAGCATGTCCAGGAGGGGCTGGGCAGATAAAAGCCTCTGGGGACCCAAGGTTGACTTTTCATACTCACTGGAGTTTTTGGTTCCTCTCCTCTGTTTAATTTGTATTTGTTCCTACTGCTATTATTCTGCAATTTTTTTCTGTGAACTGCATTGAGGCACATTGTTGCAAAAGGCACTATATTTGCTGGAAAAATATGAAAAAAGACTATGACTTAGACTATGAAAAACATAGTCCACGATGGTGGCGTGTACAGATGTAGAGGCTTAGAGCGCTCCCATTCAGTGCTTTTTGTGTTTTGTTTGGATTTGTCTGTCCTTTCAATCATTTTTTCTACAACCTGCTGGGCAAATGTTATTTACAACCAACAAGACCACCTGCTACTGGGATTACAGAGAGAAGAGTCTGTTACAACAGCATTTCTTTACTCCCACAACATACCAGCAGACATAACCAGAACACCGGGTTCTCCATGGTTCATAATGCTGAAGAACAAAAGAAAGGGATGATGGCAGGACATGAAGCAGAATGGGGGCTGCAGAGTGGGCACATGGGAGAGGATAAGGAAAACACCACACCAACCTCCGCTCCTCAGCTTTTTCCTCACAAACACTAGGTCTATTGTGGTCAGGATGGATGCTCTGATAATTTTTGAATCGTGGCTTCACCCAGAAATTCCCGACACAGCAGTGGATCTGACAGGTCACACCATACACCGCCATGCCAGACAGACACCAGGACTCACAGAAGCAGTGAGCTGGGGCTCTTTGCAGTTATATCAGTGACACTAAGACTGTGGACAGTCACTGTTCTCTACACCTACAATATTTGATAGTTAAATGCAGACTGTTTTTCTTCCACTGTGAGATGTTATCAGCTGTTCTGATCACAGCAGTCTGTATAGCTTCCAATGCCAAAGGTAACATGGCCCTTAGCCTCCTACATAGTGCAATTAGCACTGAGCTAATTTAAACTCCCTGGAGCAGCACATATATTAGTGGGTGATTTTAGTCATGTACACTTAAAAGTAGTGTTTCCCAAATTCCACTAGTTTACTCTAACATAAAACAGGGTTGCAGAGCAATACCAACACCCCATCTGGGCCAGTCAGATCACATATCCCTGTTTATGTTACCAGTCTACACCCCCCTGAGGAAAAGAGACCCATCCCACCTCAGTAACCATTAAAATATGGCCTGGTGATGCCTCCCTACAGCTACAAGACTGCTTTAACTCAGTGTTTGAATCCCAGGATCTGGAGGAGTACACTACATCTGTACTGTCCTACATCAAGGACTGCACAGACACTGTCACCACTGACAAATGCATCCAGGTGTATGCCAACCAAAAACCCTGGATGATAAGAGAATTCAGGGCCTTGCTTAAGGAAAGAAATACCTTCAGGTCTGGTGACATGGAACTCTACAGTGGACCCAGGGTGAACCTCAAAAGGGGCATCAGACAGGTTCAAGTTGGATTAGAAAAATAAAATTGAACACCTCCACAGCCACAGCCATAGGCAAGTGTGGCAAGGGGGTCCAAGTCATTATGAGCTACAAACCCAGACCCAATGCTATGGATGGTGATGTGGCGCTGGCGGAGGAGTTGAACTGCTTCTTTGCCCACTTTGAACACACAAAAAAAAAAAATGCCACCACCATAGCAACCCTGACTGGTCTGAGGTTATCCAGCTCCAAATGCAATAAATTGTGATACAAAAGTGTTAGAACACAAAATGCATTAGAATAGCATTAATGTTTTCAGCAATATGACCTACAGTGGCTCTTGTATTGGATCAGACTACGTGGGTCAGCCTTTGCACCTCACATGCATCAATGAGCCTTAGCCGCCCACGACCCTGTTGCCGATTTACCAGTTTTTCTTTCTTGGACCAGTTTTGGTAGGGCCTGATGACTTCGAACCAGGAACATCCCACAAGGGCTGTAGTTTTGGAGTTGCTCTGACTATTCTATTACCTCATTTTGAGGAGATAATGTGATCAGTGCATCTAAATAGCAGTAAAATGACACCTTATAAATTGTTAAGGGACACAAACATAAGCATACTCATGCTCACTAGCTTAATTTACACATCACAATAGCAAAACTGAAAGCAGTTTAAATTCCATGCTGTTTGCCTTACTGTGTTAGCTTCATCCTTGCTTTCTCCCTTCTCTTCATATTGTGCTGATGACTATTCATAATTTAAGTCAAATGTTATTTCTGGAAAAATGTCTATTTTTTCAGCATAGTTCATAAAAATATAATGTTAAACTAGTGACCAAAGGTTATTGTAATCGATTACAAAACATTTCTTGAAACCCCATTTAGTTGAGAGTAATAAACATCAGATTGTGATTTGTTTATTACAGTTAATGTAATTACCAATTATTAGAACACCTTTGAAGCAGAGTGATACTTATTGTTAAATGTTCCAATGTGTTATCATGTAATATCAGCACTCTTGGAATGCCTCGTCCAAACAAACCAAACTAAATACCTTAGCTGGAACTAATTGCTGCATACACATATATAAAATATTAAAGTATGAAAAATTTATAACATTATGTACAACATTAAACTTACCCTACAATATGAGATTCCATGTAGGATATCCAAGGAATGTGGTGTATTTACATGACTTTCTGTATGCGCACTTTCATAACATGGAAGCAAAAGTGTTTCATCTTTGGGAACATATCCAAAGGATTGAAGATTCTCTCTGAAAAGTTGGATTTTGGAGACAGCAATCAGGTTCTTCTCTGCAATTTCAGCCAGTACAACCCACATACTCTCCTTTGAGAAGACAATGGCACTGGGCTTGTGCTTCACAACATGTACACGTTTTGTAGTGGTGGGTATCTTCTCATGAGTGAATTTCACATGACAGCCAGTGGGCTGACTTTGTCCTCCTTTGGACAGTTCATTATCACAAAGAATGTTTAAAAAGGTATTCCCCAACTCAGCAGACCTTGGGACCCTTTCAATCAGAGCCATTTTACACTTTAAACAAAATAATGATTAGTCACACTTTTTTGCTTAATTCACTGGTATGTTATTCCTTCCCAGTGGGTTGTTTCTCCTTTCTTGCATTTCTTTCCGGTGCACAGCAATCTTAAGTGACTGCATACCTGAAATAAATAATAATAATAAAAAGATTGCAATAGAAATTATTGGCGAAAGCATATTGAAAAAGTACATCATTGTTACAAAAGAAAATATGAATGATACAATGCACATAAATGTTTTTGCACACCCTGGACAGGATGCCAGTCAATTTCAGGGTACAGCCAATAACACACACACACACACACACACACACACACACAATTTTGACAAAGATTATAAAATAAATCTGTCACAGTTTGATCCCGCATATATGTTTCCTTGGCCATGTTTTTCCTCTGCTCTGTCATGCATTTTTCACCCAGTCTTGTTTTTCAGATTTCCAGTCCAGGTTTTCCCTGGGTCCTGGCTGCTTCTACACACCTGCAGCTAGGTTCCTTATCAAGCTCAGTCATTCAAGCCATGTCACAGCCTACATTCTCTGCCTGGTTGTCTTGTGTTCAAACTAGTTTTTGGAACCTAGCCTTGAGAGAATCCTTGAGACTTTAAACAAACCAGGATCCATACTTTATGAGATTTTTCTGTAAGTTATTGATTATTGTTTGACTGGCTAACTTTGTTTTTGTAGACCTTTTGTCTGGACTCAGTTAGGGGCCTGTTTGGTTTGTGTTCTGGAACCTGTCTTTTGTGTTTATGTTTTGGGCACAACAAAGAAGTGTGTAAGCTGAGTCTGGTAGAGAGTCTGCATTTGGGTCCCCACATGGGAACTCGGCCTCATGGGCCCTGACACAAAATCTGCTAATGGATTAGTAGACACTGGATCGCTCAGAAGAAATCATCAAAATCTCATAACATGCGAATTCCACAGAAAGCTGTGTCCAGAATTGAACCCATTTACAAAAAAAAATGTCATATTTAGAATTATGTTCTTTTCACAGTACAATCCACTTGGTACAAGTATCTAATTATTTTATGACTTCTTTCTGATATATATTTTTTCTTTTTTCTTTTCCAAACTGGATTTGGCATGTTAGCAATATGAATTGTAATGTCAGTAAAATAGACGTTGTGTCCACATATTACAGTTATGTGAAAAAATTAGGACATCCTATGAAAGCCTGTGTATTTTTGTAACATTTTTGTAATGTTTTTGGATATATGGATATTTAATCTCAATTTTAACAATACAGAGAGATTAAAGTAATATATCTAAGCATTTAAAACTGAAGAGGGGATCTTCTGTAAAAAATGTAATTCCACAAAAACGCATATTCTAACTGAGGCAAAAGTTAGGACACCCTCATTTATTCCCACTTAAAATGGCTTGAATCACACACAGGTGTATCACACCAGGTGCACATGGTTAGTAGATCGTTACTCAGCATTTTGAATGAGGCTTGCCCTGTCTAAACCTCAGACATTTAGTGTGCTGTGCTTCTGGCTGTTGGAGTGGGAGTGCTGTTTGAGGCCTTCAGGGGAAGAAAAAAAAAAAAATTGTAGCAGCCTATGAGTCTGGTAAGGGATTTAAACATTCCACTGTCCGGAAAATAGTCTACAAGTGGAGGACTTTCAAAACATTTGCCAACATGCCCAGGTCTGGTCGTCCCAGCATGTTCACCCCGAGCGTAGACCGCAAGATGCTAAAAGAGGTCTCCAAAATCCCTAAAATGTCATCACAGGACCTACAGCAGGCTCTGGCTACTGTTGATGTGAAAGTGCATGACTCTACAATCAGAAAGAGACTGCACAAGTTTAACTTGCATGGGAGGTGTGCAAGGAGGAAACCTTTGCTTTCTAAGAAAAACATCAAGGCCAGACTGAAGTTTGCCAGAGAGAATATTGACAAAGACTAGGACTTCTGGAATAATGTTCTTTGGACAGATTAGTCAAAAATTGAATTATTTGGACACCAGAACAGAGGACATGTTTGGTGTAAACCAAAGACAGCATTCCAGGAAAAGAACCT
>JABJVR010004046.1:0-15175 GCA_025773905.1 Chitala chitala
CGTAAAACAATTATATTAAATTTTATATGAAATACATGTATTTTTATTTATATACATATTTATTTAATTACTTGTGTTCTTTGTCCTCCTTTGTAAGGTTTTGTCCTCCTATGCAGGTATCTGTTAAGCCTATGAATGTATAAAGCTAGATACTTTCATCTGTCGTACACTTAAGTAACCTTTTGTCCCACGGAGCAAACTCCATCACTACTTTAGCACCATTGCTCTGTACTGTCAAGTCCTTCCGTGGAGTGCGAGAGAGATGGCGCTAGATCGCAGCGCCGTCACCTTCTCCGCTACGTGTAGCACCAGGAGTCGGTGGTGCTCGGCGGTGTCGCCTGAACACAGAGCCATCAGACAGCGATGAGTCGGAGAAGGGCCCCCGCTTTTACAGACAGCGGTGTCTCCCCTGATCCCCAAAACGCGTTTATGGACACGATGGGTCCGCGGCCGCAGGCAGACGACAGTGTGGCGGGTCTGGAGCTGGACGAGGAGCTGCTGAGCTCGGTGGGCGAGATCACCGAACACCTGGGCAGGAACATCTCCGTGGTGCTGGAGACTGCCCTGTCCGAAATTAGGAAAATGGTCACCGTTAGGATAAGAGTGCTTAAAATGGAGCTCCGGGAAAAGTCGGAAGAGATTGAAGTGCTGAAGGCGAGACTGGAGACGGCGGAGAGAGAGGGGCGAGATCAGCCGCTCGCCTTCCGGAAAACGGACCTCCATCCGGGGAATAAGTACAACAACAGCGGCGAGGGGAGGAAGACCAAAGCGAGCACCCCCGGCATTAAAAAGGAGAACATCGACGCTATCTGCCACTACTTAATGAAAGATAAGAATTCACGGAGCAGCGCCGATGTGGAGAGCGATCACAGCACCGTCCCGTCGGGCAGCGAGAGGGACGGGGCCTCGGTGGGCATGTGGACGGACGGGGTCATCAGCAGCGAGGGTCCCGGGGACGGAGACACGGACCCGGCCACCGAGGACATCTTCAACATGCTGCCGTCGGGAAGCAAGCGCATATACGACTACGAGTGGATGTCCGGAGTGGAGTACTCCTCTGATGTGAAAGGTGGCCTGCTCCAGCACTGTGCCAAACACACGGCATCACTGGTGAAAATGAGCTGCACACAATTTCACTGTTTTCCTCATTCTGCTGTGTGCATATTTCAGGTTTCAGAGTCAAAAACCTTGCCTCGCCGTGTTTATGTTTGGAGAGTTGCAGGGGGAAAATGTTTAAATGATCCATGTCATATTTTTAGCGATAGGAATATATTCAAACAATGGTTGTGTGATAAAATGTAGAATTTATGGTAATATCTTAATACTGGATGGATTGTGTGAATCAGTGGAAATGTATCAGTACATTACAATGCTTGGCTCACATGTAACAAGTATTGAAAGATTATTTATAACAATATAGTTACTTACAACAATATAACAATCTTTTATTTTTTTGTATATTCCTTTCTCTAAAAAGGAGTAAGTTATCTTTCCTCATTTAGTATTCCCTGCTGGTTGTTTTGTTTCTCAGGTGTGAGAGAGCTGAAATGTGAAAGTGGAACATCTATAGGTGAAGGTGAATTGGAAGAGCCTGAGTCAGAAGCAGGGAGATCCGTCCTAGGGCAACCCCAAGGCCCAGCAACTCACAGCCACACCTCTGCCTGCCCCAGTGAAGCACAGGGCTCCCCCAGAGTGACAGGGGCAGGTGTTGTGGATGAACGTCTGGACAGGATAGATGCAGGTGAGCAGAGCACTGCCCTACAGAGATGCCCATGGATTACTGAACCTTACTTTGTGACATCATTAAAATTTGTATTTGATTTTCTTTTCTCCCGTTTATGTTGTATTTTCTTTCTTACGCTTTCCACACTGCCCAGGTCAGCAGTTCCATGCCCACAATTTCCTGTGCCCCCTCTGTGGCACCTTCTGTCCTGACGCACTGTTTTTGGAAGAGCACTTGAAATTGATGCACAGTGACAACAATATGCAGGTGCTGCAGCCTGCTTCCAGCCCCCCTCTTTCATTGGGAGAGTCCACTGGGGGTGCCAGAAGAAGTGCAAGTGAAGACAGAGCGGCTGGCAGGGGGACTCGGGAGAAGAAAGTTGGCGGGGGGTATGAGTGCGCAGACTGTGGTCGGCACTTCAACTACCTGGGCAACCTCCGGCAGCACCAGCGCATCCACACAGGCGAGAAGCCCTTTGTTTGTCCAGAGTGTGGGGAACGTTTTCGTCACGCGGCCCGCCTGAAAAGCCACCGGCTGGGCCACAGCGGCGCCCAGAGTCCCTTTCCCTGCCCACAGTGTGGCAAAGGCTTCCCGGTGCTCTCTGGCCTGAAGCGGCATCAGCGTGTGCATACAGGGGAGAGTCCTTACGCCTGTCCACAGTGTGGCCGACGATTCAAGGAGCTGGGCAATCTGTACACGCACCAGCGTATCCACAGCGGGGCCACTCCCTACTGCTGTCAGCAGTGTGGGCGGAGCTTCCGACACCTGGGGACCTACAAAAGCCACCGCTGTACACCCACCCAGTGACACTTTGGCCAATCATAACACTGCACATGTGCGTATGGAGTCTGGCAGCAAGTGATGGCGTGCACCCTGTGTTTTCTCCAAAACAGTTTGATTTAAAAAAAACACAGCACCATTTTTATTTATAAAAGTATCTTCAGCTTAAACCGTGGGTACTTGTAAATTTCGCTTCGTTCTGAAAGTCCACATACAGTAAAACTCTGACAAGAATAATGTGAGGTAATACATAAAATATCTTAAATTGAGGATTATACATAAAGTAATGAAAGGTAAAGAATGTGTAACTGAGGGAACTCTTTAGTAATATTTCTGTTATTTTGTTTAATGATTTCATGAAGGTTTTCTTTTTTTAACTGTAGATCTTTTTGAAGTGTGTCATCAGTTAAATTTGGGCTAAAGTGTAATCAAGGATATTTTGAACATGGAATTTTCACATGGTCTGTTAGATTACTTATCTAGAATCTTAAAGTTTTTATTGAAACTTTATTATTTTTATTATTTTTTTTTCTTTCAAAAATAGCTCAGTCATTGGTCAGGAGAAACAGAGTAGTAGAAAGCAGATTACTTAGGGAAATTAGTAATATTAAATTCTTTTGACCAAACTTCAGTACAACATGTGCATGAGGTCTTCTTTAATTTTTCTAAGGTTTAGAGTGAATACACTTGTGTGTTGATATCAGCTAACATTACCGTTCAGTTTTCATAATAAGGTCAGTGTCAGTCTCTTTGTAGATATTTATATGCAAACCTAGTCCAGGTGAAATAATCCAACTGAGCCACATCCTTTGGCTAAATTCAGAAAAAAAAAAAAATATATATATATATATATATGCGTGATAATCCACGTTGATGGCTGCTGTTTGACTTCCTTTGCTTTTTTTAATGTTTAATGATTACTTGGTTACTTTATTCCAGTTTAGACATAGAAATCTGAAGAAGGTATTTTGAAGGAGGTGCTTCCACCCAGTGGACAATGTGTTACAATTTGGCTGTTTGAATATAACATCATAGACATATCTGTACTGTATTTGCATCACCTTATGAGAAACAGGCTCTGGTCTATATTTTTCATGTTTTACATAAGCTATATTATCAGTTTTTAACGTTTGTATTTTGTTTTCTGTGTATCTGCCTTACACAAATTCCATGGTGACCTTAAGATACTGCAGTGAAATTGCTTTTAAAGTGAATAATGCTTTACCAAGACAGGGTCAGAATAAAGTTATAAAACAGAAACAATCTGATGATACTAATCCACATTTTTTTGTGTTAAGGTTCTTTTATGGAAGAAGTTTCATAATTACTGACATTTAATCATGCTCATTACATAAATTTAATGTGAAATTTTTAATTCAAAATCTGTATTTTAATGTCAAACTAGAGTACATTAGTTCTGTTATTGCATTTCAGTACTTTACACAGTTGTTTCCATTTGAATTTCTAAGCCATTAACAACTAAAAACAATAGCTGAGAAATGTGAATAAGAATATGCATTACAATAAACACGTAGCTGAGTATGCAATGAAAAACGTGCTTTTGTGTTGTTTGGTTATATAGGTTTAAAATTATTTTTTATGTACTCTGTACCACTTTTCTAGAATATGTGTTCGGTTTAATTTGTGCTAAACTACAATCATTAGAGGGACCAATGTCTGTACAAGGCAGTGTCTGCAATCAAACCACTGAGAGAGAAATCCAGGTGCCAGAACTTTGCACACAACACTTATGACATTCATATTGTGCTTAAGCAGAGGGAAAATTTGACTCAAATCTCTCTCTAATATTAGATTTATTTCAATTAAATTACCTGGGACAAATCCATGTGAAAGGACAATGATAAACATCTTTGATAGTTAATTGTTCAAGTAAAGATCATAAATTTGGCACAAGGAAGCAGGTTTGTCAATGTGTTCTTGCAAATAATGAACAATTTGAGTCATTTGTGTCCTGCGATGGGTTTGGCTCCTTCTAGGGTGTCCTCCATCTAGTGCCCAAAAATACTTGGAATAGGCTGCAGGACCCATATGACCCTGTGTATAAGCAGTATGGCAAACAATGGATGGATCGATGAGTCATTTGCAGCAGGTTCACAATGAATTTGTGTACATTATGTAAGTGATAACCTTGATACTGATTATAATCAGCATCAAGGTTATCACTTAAATAATGTACACAAATTCATTGTGTACATAATTATCATTAGAATTGGAGCAGCTGTAGGCCTACCCCAAATTCTCAGCATCACTACAGGTTTCCCAGCTACCTACTATATAATCTAGTGTCTATAGTATTGCCTGAGTTAAAAACCCAGGTCCCCACTCAGGCACCTGATTGAACTCTTGTTTGGGCCGAGGTAATGAAATGACTGTTACCATTCACTGTTACTTACAGTCATGAAAAAAAAACCTTTTGGGATCCAAGCTTGATTTTTTCCCACCCCCTGTCCATGCTAATGTTACACAATTTAAAATTATAATGGAGGATTACTTTATTCTAAATGTCAGCTTGAAGTCCATCTGTGTTCAAGTGCTAGCTGTGAATCTCTGTAGGCTGACTGATCCTCTTGAGTGAAGGCCAAATCCACAGTGATGCACTTAGGTTAACAGCTGTAACGTTCCACTTTGGTGGTGCCCACCCCAGGCAGCATTCAGTCATTGGGCAGGAGAATGCAAATATGAGGTCATAGAGATGTAAACAAGCTTGTGTTGATCCCATTGGTAATATTATTGTCTTTGTAGCCAACACACTGTCATATGGACTACCTGTCCAGAAGAATGTGGACACACCTTGTAATCAGTGGGTTTAGCCACGACAGCCACAGCCTCTGGTAACAGGTGCATGAAATTAAGGATACAGTCATGTAATCTCCATGCACGAACACTGTTCATGGAATTGGTCAAACCGAAGGGCTCAGTTATTTCTAAGTGATTTCCATTGTACACTATTACAGGATGCCTCCTTTCCCGGCAAGTCAGTTCATCAGATTGCAACCCTGCTAGAGCAGCCATAGTGAAATGTAAGTGCTGTTATTGTGAAGTGAAAAGGTGTAAGAGCAGTAACAGCCCCAGAATGGTAAGCCACACAAAGTCACAAAAAATGGCTGTGTGCTGAATTGCATCAGTTACAAAAATCATTATCTACGGTTAAAACAGTACTAAATTTAAAACTGACAGTGGAAGCAATGTCATGTTAAGAAATATTAGTTGGAGATCTTCGTGAAATTGGTTTTTTTCCATGATCTACCAGCAACAAACAAGTCTCAGATCACCATGTGCAACATGAGGTGTTAGCTGGAGTGGTGTAAAGTAGACTGCCATTGGATGCTGGAGGAGTGGAAACGTGTTTCTGGAGCCAGGAGAACACTATTTGCCTGAACATGTTGTGTCAACTGACAGGCTGGAAGGTTGGTGAAGAAGGAATAACGGTTCTAAAATCTTATTACCTTAAATGAATTCAATTTGTTTTTATATAGCGCCTTTTACAACAAATTGCATCAAAGCACATTACAGGAAGAAATTAGACATTACAGAATTACCAGCAGCTTGATGATTGAAGTTAAGATAAAGCCAGACAACAGAGGAGAGGAACCAGAAAACTCTATAAGGGGGAGAAAAAAAACCTCTGGGGGCCAAAGGTCAACTGGCTGTCCAGCCCCTCTTGGGCATACTAACATTACAGAATACATACTACATATAATGACATTCCAGAGAATTCTGCACTTTCAGTTTTGTGGTAACACTTTGCCAAAGTCCTTTGCATATTTCACTATGACAACAGCCCTGTCCACTAAGCCATACAGACTACAGCACTGTCAAGCACATTGGGACTAACTACACTGCTGACTTTGACCCATCAACAGAAACCAGGGTCCAACCTCTCTAATGCTCATCATGTTTACAAAGTACATATAAATGTGATGTTGAGTCTGCAGGAGGTGCAGGAGGTCCTCAAAGTATGTAACATGTTAGGCATCAGAGGGCCAGCTAAGAAGAAGGCCTTAACGTCAGTAACCGAAGCCACAGAAGGTGGTTATGGGTCAAGAAGGCTGAACTGTGGATGGTGGCTGCTGGGATGCCAGCCAGGGTTTGATCAGCCCTCACTGGGCCTCGCTAGGTAAGGTGGTCTGATGTTGAAAGACCCGAAATCTCCAAAGACCCCAGGAACTTCGCTGATGATGCATCCCAGTGCCTCTGCGAGACGTGTCTTGAATACTGGAGAGGCCTTCCCTCAAACAGAAGGAGACTTCTGAGAGAATTTACTAAGAAGCCACCAGCTACTGTGTAAGACAGCGTTTAAAGCAAATAATGGAATAAAAGTGTTTTAGCCAGTTATTTCAAAAACTACATAAAATGCTGGGCCTATCTTCCTGTCTAAAGCCACAATTCCAGCTCCTTTTGTTTTAAAAGGTAATTTTTTCAGTCATTGTGGTTCAACTTCCCTCTTCTTGAAAATTAAGTCTTTTTCTCTTTTGTCTTAACGGTTTTGTCCATTTTCACATCACTGGCTCAGTATCCATGTGACAGTGTCATTTATCAGTGCAAACCTGGCTGAAATGACAATGAAAAAACATTCCTCATCAGCAGGATAGTTATCACAACTTTTAGTCAGCTGAATGCTTCAAAATCAATACTTTTATTCAGGATAAACTTGAATTATATTCATTCACTCCTATCTGCTGTTCTTTCTATTGAGTGTATAGGGACATGTGTAGCTGTCACTACAGGATGTAGCAATGAGAGTAGATAATTAAATATTAAGGTGAAATAGTAAAATAAGACAGAAGAAGAGTTTTATTTTAAAGATTGAGTATATTTGTGTATACAGCAGTCAGGGCTGTTTCTATTAATTCCTTGTGCTCTAGGCAAGACCCCCCTGGAGTATAAATGCATATTTCCTAAGTTGCATTTTGAGGGGGTGGTATCAGTGTTTATGTGCAAATTTTCCCATGTGAGCCCATTTCCAAATTTGTGGAGTGAGGGCAGGTCTAGGGGAGGGGGTGGGCAGTTGGCAGTTTTCCAGATTTTCAACATTTCTGACCAGGGTGGGGGTTGATATGCCGCCTCTCCACTAAGTGGGATGCCTATGCTTAAACCAACCCTTTATAAAGAACAACTTTGTGTTAAAATTACGACAACAAGCCATTTATGTGTACATCTAAACAAGGATGCAACTGCAATCCACAGTGCTGTGAAAAAACATTAGTCTCCTTCCTGACATCCGTTGTTTATGCATATCTGACATGTCCAAAGCCACGGGGGAGGAGGTCTATAAAACTATATATAACTATATACTTTTTAATTTAATTAACAGTCATGTTCCCCCACCCACCACCCCCAGCGGTGCCCCTGGTCATACCTTATTGTTTCATATCTTAAAAAAATAGGACAAAGACAACCTCAGTAAAATAATAAAATATATTTATTATTATTATTATTAGAGCATCATCATTTCATTTAGTGTTAATAAAAGTTATCCAACACCTTTATCAGTTATGTGAAAAAGTAATTGTCTCCTTTGTTACACAATGAAATCAACAAAGTAACCAAATAAAAAAAAATAACTGGGTAAAATAATTCTATACACATGGGTTTGATTACTGATGAATCATAACATCACTTAAATAAGTATCTCTCAGCAATGCAAATAGGCTGCAAGATCTCAGCAAGCAGCACACCGTGCCTCGACCAAAAGAAGTCTCAATAGACATGAGAATGAATGTTGTTGATGTATATCAGTCACAAAAGGGTCACACGGCCAATTGTAAAGATCTGCAATGCCAGCACACCACAGTAAGAGCCATCATCACCAAAAACATGGACAGTGACAAACCTTACTAGAAGTGGCCAACCTACAAAAATTCCTGCATGAGCACATCAAAGGCTCCTCCGGGAAGTCTCAGAAGAACCCAAACATTAAAGAAACTGCATGCCTCTCTTGCCTCAGTTAAGGTCAGAATTCAGGATGCCACCATTAGAAAGAGACTGGACAAAAATGGCATACATGTAAGAGGTACTGTATATAGCAAAACAAGAAGAGCATAAAGGCTTATGTCACATCTCTTAAGCCACCTAAACATTTTGTCAACAGGCAGACATGGGGCTGGTCATGTGAAGATGTGTGAGGATGCTCGGTTGTGTCACGATCTGAGCAACATGCCATAATTGACAGAACTTTAAATTCTGGTCTCTACCAGAAGATATTGAAGGAAAATGTGTAGTCATCTCTCGGTGATGCAGCAGGAGAACCATCTGAAGCCCAAGACCAAATCCATTTCTGAATGGCTCAAAAAAGCAAAATTAAGATTTTGGAGTAGCCCAGTCAAAGCCATGACCCATTGGAATGGTGTGGCACGACCTTAAATTCATAGTCGAAAACCCTCCACTGTGGCTGAATTAAAGCAACTCCGTAAAGAAGGGCTGGCCAAACTTCCTTCACAGCCATGTAAAAGACTGCCCTCCAGTTACAGCTGTTGCTACTAAAGGTGGCACAACAAAGTGTTAAATTTAGGGGAGCAATTACTTTTTCACATAGATGACACAGACGTTGGATAACTTTTTTTTTCCTTCAATAAACCAAATGATCGTTAAAAAACTCATTAGAGTTTTTTTAGGTTGTCTTTGTCCTATAATAAATTTTGTTTGAAACTGAAACAATTAGGTAAGACAAAATAGGGGGAGGGCAAATACTTTTTCATTATTTTTACAGCAAATGCTACTTAGTGTAAAATTTGTCAGAGGGAGCTGTCATCCTTAACTAGAAGCATTGAAATAGCCACCTGAAATATGCTCCTCCAGTAACTGTTTAAACCTGGAGGAAAACAAATACAGGAAA
Source organism: Chitala chitala (assembly GCA_025773905.1). Taxonomy (NCBI): domain Eukaryota; kingdom Metazoa; phylum Chordata; class Actinopteri; order Osteoglossiformes; family Notopteridae; genus Chitala; species Chitala chitala. The sequence continues at coordinate 9,360 of JABJVR010004046.1, forward strand.
AGGCCAAAAAAAGTTGATAATCCCCGTTGGCCTGGTAGGTATTCCTTTATGAGGTTTCATTATGAATCTCAAAAGGCTGAGGATAGTATGCTGCTTCAGTCAAAAGGATGAAAAAGTAGGCTTCTGGTCATTTTTATTTAACATGACAAAAACTCCTGAAATAATGGACACAACATCTACAAATCAATAGTCAAAATAAAACAGTCAAGACAATTCAGTGAAATGGACAAAAACACAATGTAAAATAATTCTGAATATATATGATGTTATCTGTAATGTTAGCATGCCCAGGAGGGGCTGGGCAGCCAGTCAGCCTTGGGCCCCCAGAGGTTTTTTTTTCTCCACACTGTGGAGTTTTTGGTTCCTCTCCTCTGCTGTTGTCTGGCTTCATTTGTATTAATTCTTATAGTTTCTTCTTCAATATCTGCAATTTCTTGTGTAAAGCAGTTTGAGGCACATTGCTGTCAAAGACGCTATATAAATATAAATTGAATTGAATATATATCCTCAATGCATATATATGAAATTCTAATACTGAAATACATTTGTTTCCACAGCAGTACATACTAACGTGGCTATTGCTGACACAACAAACAGTAAGTGACAAACATTGTGCTGTACTGTAATATTAATTAGGTGTGTCCTTTGAACCTAACACAACTGTTTTATTCTTTTATATTACAACAAAACAACAAAATGGGTACCTTAATGTAATGTGCCATACTATAGTTGTTCATTTCTTCAAAGAAGACAAAATCGTGAGTGGTTTTGAGAGGAAAGTCTTGGTTCACTAAATACCTTTCAGTTTGGATTTGACAGTTGAAATCCTGTGCATTACTCTTTCTTTCCTTAAAACCTTTTTAGTCCTCCAGAGCTTCTGAACTAGACTTGTGAATTTGTGCTTTTATTAGCATCTCTATGGTCCTCTGAGCCGCTGATCCAGTAGTAGCAGTCTGTTGTATTCTTACTGCGTGGTTTTACCCGACATCGAGCAAAATACACAATCCCCACTATCACCAGTACCACCAGGATAATGAGGAGTGGTACGAGCACTGCCACAAGCAGCCAGGTGTAGTCCTTTTCCTGGTTGGTTTTTGGTAATCCCTGGGCAGGTGTAGTGGAGAAAATCGGAGTATAAATGGGGAATAACATCAGAGAAGTTTGCAAATCTGGTGCCAAGGATGTGGCATCACTCTCAGGAAGTGGTCTCCTTACCACCGGCGATCTATTATTGTCTCCATGGAAAATCTCAACAAAATCCGTGGTTGTACTTAGGTCTTCTCCTTGAGAAGCATACTCCTCTGAAGTCACAGTAGTAGTTGGATTTAACTGCAACCATTTGTCTCCTTCATGAAAGGAGAAGGGGTTGGTCAAAGGATTTTCTGTGCTTTCAGATAGTGCTGGGCTGAGAGAGGATGTAAGTGGTGTTCTCTCACTTGTGATCCAATCGGGAGTAACTACAGTGGTAATTTCTTTATGTGGAGCATCAGTGAAACCCCTAGGGCCAGGCTTCATGTTGAATGGGTCTAACACATTGGAATCAGTAAGTAAGTCTCGCTCAGACCACAATAGCCAGTTGTCTTCAGAGACATCTGTGACGCTCGTGTCCCGTGGAATGTTAGTAGTAGTGTCCTCCAGGAAAACTTGGGTAGGCAAACAAGAGTTACCATCTGAATGCAAAATATAACCTTCTTCACAGAAGCACTGAAATCCTCCCTCATAGTTGACACACATTTGCTGGCAAGTTCCAGAGATCTGACACTCATCAGTATCCTGGCAACGACTGCGGTCCTCGGGTAGCGGGGTGAAGCCCAAGTGACACTGACACACATATGAGCCGGGTAAATTCTCACACTTCTGCTCACAGGGGATGTCCAGGCACTCGTCTATGTCTGTGCAATCACCAGTCTCGTCAAGCTGGTAGCCCTCATTGCAGTGACATTCAAAGGTGCCTGGAACATTCATACAGAGCTGCGGGCAGGGGTCACGCTGGCACTCATCCTCATCCATGCAGCTGTGCTTGTCAGGTGCCAGCACATACCCGTTTGGGCAAGTACACGAGTAACCATCAGAGCTGGGGACACATCCAGATTCACACCGTGCTCTCTGGCAGGGGTCATGTGGAGAGCACGAGTGCCTGTCTTCTTCTAAGTAGTAGCCAATTTTGCATGCACAGTAATAATAATTACCTGTATTATGACAGACATGCTGGCATCCTCCATTATCCTTTTCACACCAGTTTGATGTTTGGGTCAGCTGTGTGGAGCAGAGGGGTCCAACTTTCGACCAGATCACCTTCCCATTCTCCCCCAGGATGCACGTCACCATGTTATTTGGCACAGTGGCATCTGAGCAAGAGAGCGATGCCTCAGAGCCTAAGGGCACATGAGACAGCTGGCTACTCAGAAGGTTAAAAGGCGTGTGGTATAGAACAGGTTGCCCCTCCTCTACCTTTAGGGTTGAGCACATTCCCTTATAGCTGTATTGGCACAGAAACGCATCCATGGGTTGTGAGCATGAGCCGTCCAGCCACTTGAAGTTATTCCGGGTGTCAGTGTGAGCGGTGCTGTAACTCACGATCACACAGCTACGGGAAGAGCAGGAGCCAGACGAGTCTTCTTGCAGCCAGTTGGTGTACTCAGTGTCCTGATCACCAGTGGTCCAAGTGAAGCCACGGAGCGGATGGGTGGTAGAGCACTGCTTCTGTTGCCTTTGCAAACCAATCCATATGCGAACCTTGATTCGCCTGTCTCGCATCTCCATACCTGAAAACAGTTGTTGAATGAGCGTGGCCTCCTCTGGATTTCTTATAGTAGCTAGAGTGCCATTCTTATTCTTGCAACTTTTCCATGATTCCAGAAATGTCTTTTGCTGAAAATAAATCACATAGCAGCCTCGGTTGTTACAGACAGCATCCTGCTCGTGCAGGTCGTAACCACACACACAGGCGGTCCAGATCACACTCAGCACTAGGAACAGAGCAGTAGAACACACTGCAGAGAACATCTTACACAGCACCTACACTTTACAGATGGTCCCCACCACTCTCACTGTCTGCTTTGGCTTCTCCTGTCTGTCTGTTTGAATTGCCTTTCCAAGCTTTTCCCAGACCTTTGTAGTGTTCTTGGTTCCAGATAAGTGGCTTTATCACTTCCTTTGGGATGTTTTCCGTGCACCGAGAATTCTGAGTCAGGGCAAGTGCTTGCAGTTTGTCCACTGAGAGTGTGAGGAATGGAGAAGTGGGGAGGATGTGACACAGGCATGGGAGGGAATGAAAACATCACTGTATATTTATTAAAGGAGGAGGGGGACCGTGGCTGTAAAACTTAATGCATCCACGGTCGTCTTATATATACATGCTGTATAGTCCTTTTTAGGTAGTTTGAGTCATTATCAGTCAACATAAAAAATAACAAGCATAACAATTTGACACTTTCAGTGTTTTTTTAAACTCTTTCAGCTTTGTAACCAAAATGTTGTAGGAGACAAATTCCAGTGTCAAGTCTTCACCTCTTGAACTCTGATTTCATTCAGAGTGGGATCACTTTCCCATGCTTATAAGCACTTCTCTACATTTTCTCCACTATGATTTCACAAACGATTTTGCTTAGATTTGTTCTTCATATTTTGGTAACTTTGATTTGTATTCATTTATAGTAACACATTGGGAAAGAAAATGCTATTAAAATAATTTCTTTCTTTCTTTCTTTCTTTCTTTCTGAAAACTGCTAAAGAAACACTAAAAGCATATTACAAAGCATTACCCTTCAGGTGTGCCTTTTACATATTTTTCCAGTTCAGAATCTAAACTGACATTATTAGCATTTCTGTATGTTAAAGAAAGTAGAAAAACTATTTTACTGTTATAGCAAAGCATAGTTAAACAAAGTAACAGTTACAGTAAACAATTCTCAGTTATTTCACCTTGCATACATTTCATATTCATAATAGTAGAATTCTCTAAAGGTCAGATAACTGCTATAGTATTTCAAACGTTTTCTGTTAGTGTTCTCTTTGATCAGTGACAAAAATAAAATAAATAAAGAACAACAGAAATATCCAGGAGAGGAAAAAAACCTAATCAAGACTAAATTAAAGAGCAAATGTACAGTGACTAAACTGGAGCAAACAGAGAAAAGCACCATAAATACATATATACATAACGTATTTAGTAATCCCAAGTGCAAAGTGTAGGAAAAGTGTCTCAACAAATGAAACAGAATATGTGATGATGGTAGCAGGACGGGAGCTTGATGTCATTGCAACAAAATACCTTTTCATGTCCTTGATCTAAAATGATGTCTGATACAATAATAATAAATGTAAACATGACTGAAGATAAGGTCTGAGTGTTACAGCTTTTCTATGACCTCCATAAACAAACTGAGAACAGGTTCTGAGACTTGCTGTAAATGGCTCTTCATCAATGGGAGATCCTCTTCTTGTGCCATTACCTTGCAGGAAAGTGCTGCTTGCTGTACTCTCACTGTGCCCTTTATCAAGAATTGCAGCCTAATATGTTTATAAGATAGTGCTACGTGGCATTTCACATGCTTCATCTTAGTTTCTCCATCTGAGTTCATCTCCTGAGAAAACATGGGCTTAACACAGGTCTGCAATCCACAGCCTTTGCTTTAAAAACACAAGTGGAGAAAACGAGATGAAGAGGTGCTCTCCTCACACACCTCAGAGAAGAATGTCATATGATATCACACCAGTGCCATGTGATATCACACCAGTGCCATATATCACACCAGTGCAATGTGATATCACGCCAGTAATCTGCCTGTTCAATTTTCTCACCCCCTGCAATGCTGCTTAATTAATGGATTTCCATTGTTTTTAACAGGAAAAATAACAACGCTCTCTTAACCCATATGAAAACCAAAAGTCAACTCTCCAACATTCCAGCATAGCACTATAAAGAACTTAAAACACAATTAAACTATCATTTTAGCAAAAATATATCACATTAATTGTGGAGTTTTTGGTTCCTCTCCTCCACTGTTGTCTGGCTTTATTTTTATTTATTGCTACTGCTTATTCTTTAACATCTAGAATTTCTTCTGTAAAGTGCTTTGAGGCACAATGTTGTAAAAGGCACTATATAAAAATGTATTTAAAATGAAATTAAACACAAATTACCCACTTTTCACACATTAAATTTGATCATTAAATAGTGTATTTCTATGCAGTATGCAACAATACATGACAGACAGTAGTGCACATTCAAACACACAGTGATGGAATTTACATTACAACAATATTACAGACAAAAATTTTAAATGAGGAAATTTGGTGTAATAAACAATTGCTGTATTCATGTATAGGGAAGAATAACTCATTGTTAATTTTGGTTTGTCTAACTTTGTTTTTGTTGCCTTTGTTTATATACAAGTGAACAGAAATATGAAAAACTGTTCTGGTTATTTGTGCTTCATAATGTCTTCATCATACAATGTGTGAAGAACCACCTGAACACTACTTACCAAAAGGCAAAACAACATTGACAAAAAGCAGGTTGTCTCTATTACAAAGGGTTGGTGTGAAAGCTTTCAGATACTGCACTGCTGTACAGGAGATCAGGAGATGAACAAAGGCAGTCAGTAATCCCAAAATGGGGCTGTATCACTGCACAGTAGCCTGTATCACCACATTAGTACTTTCATGTGTGCCTGAATAACGCCCCCCCCCCGCTAACCAAGCCAAAGGACGGCGGCGGCACTTCCGGCCGACTGGTGGGCCACGCGAACCCCGGCCTACTGGCCGGCAAGGCTACCCCCGGCCGACTGGTCCCCCGCCGGAGCTAAGGCCGA
>JABJVR010004047.1:0-15174 GCA_025773905.1 Chitala chitala
TCCCATATTGCTAATGAAGCCAGTGAATCCATAGTAACAGTACGGGGTTTCCTGTGTTATTCCTAGTGTTTCCTATGAGCAGAATGTCGTGAAGTGGGTTTCTTTTACAGAGCAGATGGAACGTCTTCAGACCCTTTCGAGTTTTTCATATTTTCTTTTGTTTCACAGTCTTGTTAAAATGGATTCATTTCCCTTTTTCCTTCATCAGTACAATACATACAATATCCCACATTTATGAAGTAAAAATAGGTTTTTGGAGTATTTCCATCCATCCATCCATTATCTTAACCGCTTAATCCTGGTGAGGGTCGCGGGGAAGTCTGGAGTCCATCCCAGAGCACAGAGGGTGCAAGGCAGGGGACACCCAGGGCAGGGCGCCAACCCACCACAGGTTTTTGGAGTATTTTAATTTGTTAAAAATAAAAGACTGAAATATTCCATATATATATAAGTATTCAGACTCTTTGTGTTGTTTCAGGCATTGATTATGTTCATAAATTCCTCATAAACTTCATTGCATTTGAATTCATTGAATCCATTTCTATGTAGCTCTATACAGAAGGAGACATAAAACTAAATTGTTTTTATTTCATTCATAAAAAAAAAAAATATATAGTATAGTTGTGACATATAATGCGAGAGAATTTCTTGCGCTTTTTTGTATTTGGGATTACATCAGACTGTTTTCAGTTTATCATGCAGCTTGTTATGTTATGTAACCAAGGCGCAGAGGCGAGGTTGGAGTGTATTTCAGAAAGAGGTTTAATTCCACAAAACAGGGTACAGACTACTAAAGAAAAATGTTAATCACACAGGACCAAGGATCTACTCAAAACTTAACAATTGGGGAAAAATCATAGGAAAGGACAAATCACAGGAAAGGGTTTAAATAGAGTTGAGTGAGTCTTGGGACACAGGTGATTCTGATAAGCTAATTAACTAAGAAGCCTCAAGGGGGTAATGGATTGTGAATGTGTGGGGGAAAAGAAGAAACAGCAGCATCTAGTGGCCAATGTGGACATGACAGCCATTTTGAATGTGGGTGACCAATGTTATATAAATTATTTTTGTGCTTCTTGTGCATCCTTCTACTGTGTGTGTATCTCTGTGTGTATTTTAACAGTTTAATAGTATGGTGTTCAGACACACTCTAAATGTACAGACAGTGTACTGTGTTGAGTTGGTTCCCACCAGTGGTCTTCTTCATATTGTCTGGGTTAGGCTCCAGGCCCCCAGCGCTGAGTCAGTCTAATATCTGTCCTTAACCAGGTTTTAGTCACTCAGAGCTGACAAACAAAAACTAGTGCTGATACTCAACCAAAGGCAAAGGTTTGCATATGGATGTTAGGGACATGTCCCTACCAATACTGTAGGAGTATTGACCTGTCCCTTATGTGTTTACGGAGTGTAAGAGCCTGGGGGCTGAGTTGGTCTTCACCAAAGTCAAAACCAAACCTACAACCTTAAACTCCACCCACATAACCCATAATATCACCCTCAATTGAGAACCACACTCTTTCTGGACACAATCACATTTTCCAGTGTATTAAGTACAGCTGCACTTCATTTAATCACCATCAGCCTTGCTTTATAATCACACCCATCACATTTCTGTCCTTCTGAGGCATTGTGGGATTTCCAGGCAGCTGTCAAAGTGGATTGCATGTGTTATTTATTGTCACCTGTACTAAGCTCTTGTTGTATTGTGTACGTATGTCAATATGAATCAGAACAAGAAGCAGCACTCCTGAAAAAAAGCACAAGATTTATTTTTGTGCTGGAGATCAAATCTGTGCCTTTTAGTTCAAGCCACAGAACATAACATAATTATGGACTGGAAATTTCTGCCTTGTCTAAACCTGTGACAGCATAAAGTACTGAAATTGGGACGGTTGTCTAGCCAGTGTTGGAAGGAAGTACTTGTTTATTCTTAAAATTAAGTTAATTAGTTTTAAACATTACAATACTTTTTAATTACTTGTGTGAAAGCTGTGTTTCTCTCAAAATAAATGCATGAATTTGAGTTGGTAAAACAGTTAACTAGAAAGACCAGGCATAGTCTCAATAATTACCTGTTTATTCTGTAATGTTAGCATGCCCAGGAGGGGCTGGGCAGCCAGTCTATGAAGTCAAAACTTAATAGACAGCAAGTAATGTACAACCCTCCATTACTGACTTCCCATAAACTGACACTCTACGCATTCAACACAGCACAAATTATTATAAAAAAAAAGTTTGGCAGGTTTAACAGCATGAGAAGGCAAAATATAGAGGTGTTGTATTTGTGTTACCAGAGATGACATTTTTGTAACATACACTTTAATGAGACATAACAATTAGCAATTTGATTCAGCGCTGTTTTTGATATCATTAAGACACTATTTTACTTTTGTGTATCATAAAAATATATGACTTTGAGTTCTAAAAGCTCTGTCTTATGAGTAACATTTTGAATTTAATAGTCACAAGAGGTCCTACCAACATTACAATCAAGCAAACAACCTTGGAATCAATAGTTCATCTTATGGTTCCATAATTTAACCAGTTGTATGTAATGTGAATATTAGCACGGACTATTTTCTTAGGCCACAATAGTAAACAAATGCAATATTAAGACCTGTTTGATTTCGATGTGCTTTTAAAATATTTTGTAAAATAACAATTATTATTTATCACGGTGGCATGGTGGTTGACACTGTTGCCTTGTACCTCCAGGCTTGGGGTTTGATTCCTGCTTTGTGTGTGTGTGTGTGTGTGTGTGTGTGTGGAGTTTGCATGTTCTCCCTGTGCATGGTGGGTTTTCTATGGGTTCTCTGGTTTCCTCCCACAGTCCAAAGCTATGCAGGTTAGGTTGATTGGTGTCTCCAAATTATGCGTGGTGTGTGTGTGTGTGTGTGTGTGTGCGCGTGTGTGTGTGTGCGCGCACGCGCCCTGTGGTGGGTTGGTGCCCAACCCTGAGTGTCCCCTGCCCTGCGCCCTATGTGTTCTGGGATGAGCTCCAGTCTTCCCCATGAACATATAACAGGATAAGTGGTTTGGAAGATGACTGACTGACAATTATTTATCCACTTTTTCCATGTTAGTAGGCTGGAATATTACATATATGATGTTTGATGTGGAAACCACAAACTAACACTGTAAAGAGGGGTAAGCCTACACAGTGTAACAGACAGTGTTAAATTTCTCTGTGAAGTCAGTGTGGGACAGAGAATCTGAGCATTTTCATAATCAAATAGAACACAGTCAGTGCACAAATACACAAACAAAACCATGCAAAACACGTTACAGACTATTGGTGGATTTGACTGCTTCAACAATCCCGATTGTCTACCTGTTTCTACCAGATTGCTCTCTTAATTGGCAGTTTGATGCCTTTTCCTCAGGTTCACATCATTCATTCATTCATTCATTATCTTAACCGCTTATTCCTGGTGAGGGTCGCGGGGAAACCTGGAGCCCATCCCAGAGCACATAGGGCGCAGGGCAGGGGACATCCAGGGCGGGGCGCCAACCCACCACAGGGCAGGTTCACATAATTATTTCACATAATAATTCTATAATTTAGTATTATTTTTATTAATTAACAGAAATACATTTTATACTTAAGAATATTTTAGTTTATGGACAAGGTAAATACTTACATTGAAAGCCAATGTCTGCTTTGAGATAGAAATCAAACTATGACATTATGGCAACACTGTTGTCACATAGAGTAAGAAGTATAAAAATACCAAAAACTAAAAAAAAAAACAGTAGCAAAAACTGTAAAAGAAGTGAACACACACAATAAAACATAGAACAATGCAGAAACAACAAATGCACGATCACCAGTCTGTTTATATCTAGACCTTGGAACTTCCAGAAGTAGTTGACCAGATTGGACCGTTCTGCCATGGTAACAGAGGATTAAAAGATCAAAGGGCTTTACAAACAAACAATAATTTAAAATCAATTCTGTAACGTACTGGAAGCCAATGGAGAGAACAGAGGATGGGAGTGATGTGCTCATGTTTGGAGGTGTTAGTTAAGAGACGAGTAGCAGCGTTCTGTACCAGCTGGAGGCGAGAGACGGAGGACTGATTGGCACCTGTGTGAAGTGCTGTACAAGCTGAAGGCGAGAGACGGAGGACGGATTGGCAGCTGTGTGAAGTGTTGTACCAGCTGGAGGCGAGAGACGGAGGACTGATTGGCAGCTGTGTGAAGTGCTGTACCAGCTGGAGGCGAGAGACGGAGGACTGATTGGCACCTGTGTGAAGTGCTGTACCAGCTGGAGGCGAGAGACGGAGGATTGATTGGCACCTGTGTGAAGTGCTGTACAGTAATCAAGCCTGGAACTGATAAAGGCATGATTCGCCTTTTCAAGGTCACTGCGAGCAAGAAAAGGCTTCACTTTAGCCAAAAGGCGACCCTGAAAAAAGCTTGTTTAACTACAGAATAAATCTGTTTAATAAATTTTATGATCCTGTCCAATACAACCAGAAACACAGAGAAACAACAATGGAAGGGTACAGAGGGAAGGGATGTTTGGAGTATAGAATGCAGTCCAGATGAGGGCTGGATTTGGGCAACACAGAACAAAAGGTGCTGAACACTCAGTATGACTGAGGCAGGATTGGTGTCTGCAAAGAATGGCAAGGAACAAGCATCGGAGGACAGGTGCAGGACAATGAGGTAAAACTGTAGTCAATTAACTATGTTTGACAACTATAATTTTGCTGCAAAATCAAAATGTAGTGTAAACATTCCAAATAGAGTGCCTTAGGAAAGGAAAATGACCGATCTTATTTCCATAAGAGAAAACAGGACTCACTGACTAATTTCTTAAAAAAACTGAAGGAACAATGCAAACCAAAATGGTGAATTTGACTATTTGATGAAGTCACACCTACAGCTGCCCCTTGGTCCAAATAGGAAACTTGCTGTCTGCTCTTCAGTGTCACACAGTGATGGATACCCAGAATTTACTCATTATCCTTCTAATAGGTGAGTAAACTCAACAATTTATATCTGTCTGTAAACACACAACACAACTGTTTCTCATTTGTTGTTCAGTTGCAAATATTTTTTTTGTTCTGCTCATCCTTTGCTTTGTGCCATGTTTGAATTCTTTGGACATACTAATAAAATGTATAAAATATTGTGTATTTTACAGATATAACGGTAAGCATTTCAAAAGTACAGTGTTTCAGATGTATGAGAAAATAAGGAATTACAAAACAACACTTCATCAAACATCTACTTTTCAGGCTTATATTTGTTAGGTTACATTTAAGAAAAAAAAATTAACAGCCATCAGAGATGTGGGAAACAAGATTGAAAACACACATACATCAAACAACAGATTTATTTACGTAATTTTTATCCTCCATGTCTCTGTCTGCATTTCCTCAGTTTTATCTTGCAGTCTTCATTACCTTCAAGGACGCTACTATTTTATAAATGAGAAGAAATCCTGGAATGATGCGAGAGAGTTCTGCCTCAAGAACTACACTGACCTCGCCTTTGTAGAAACACCTGAGGATCAGGCTGAACTGAACGCGCTGGTACAAGGGACTCATCAATCAAATAGTCTCCTGACAAGTTCTTGGATAGGGCTACATCAGACTCTCTCTAACTGGCAGTGGAGTGATGGGAAGAAATATGACTACCATGACTGGAACAGAGACTACTTCTGTGCTTTATCAGATCAGCGTGGATACTGGACAGATGTTGTGTGTCAGAGACAGCTACCTTTCATGTGCTATAGACGTAGGTGATTTTGGGGCCTAACCGTATGTTTTTCCATTGATCTTTTGCAATTCGCAGACCACAAATCTGCTATAAATCTGCTGTAAACTCTTATAAAAACCTAGGTGTGAGAAATTGTTTTACATCCTGTTCTATATAGTTTCTGCTCAGAAATTAATGTCCTAGTACTGCAGATGAACAGAGATAATAAATGTAGAATACAATAATAGTCATCATAAAAACTTTCTGTTATCAAGATACATAAAACTTTATGTTGACCTAGGAGTTGTTACCAAATGATTTCCCTGTACAGAAATTAAAAAAAAAAATTACAAATGAATGGATAAAATCAAAGACTTTTAGTAACTCTGGATTTTGATGGTGAAAACAGTTCTCTGCCTTCATGTTGTTTTATTGTCTTCTGTTCAACAGGCAACAGTGATGGAACCAGAATGTACACCATGGTGAACACACTAAAAAACTGGACCGATGCTCTAATAACCTGCAGACAGAACTACACTGACCTGGTGTCAATCCTCAGTGTGGAAGAGAATGGAAAGGTGTTGAAGATGTCAGAAGGTGTAAGAGCATTCTGGATAGGACTGAACAACAATCCCTGGAAGTGGGCTGATGGAGGCCAATACCCAGTACATGGTTGGGGATCAACTGAACCCAATAACTTTGGCAATAATGAAAAATGCGTTGGAACTTCTAACACAGGATTGTTGTATGACTTCCAATGTTCTACGACTCTGCCGTACCTTTGTTGTGATCGTGAGTACAGATTAATATCACTCAAGTTAAAAAGTCTCCATCAGTAACAGTCACAAACATGGTACAAAAATTTATGAACATGGAGATATTAGTAATGATGTAATGTTGTATCTGTTTGTGTCTTTCAATGAACATAAGTTATTTGTATAAAGACATAAAAATTGCTGCAATTTTATTTTTTAGCTACCAGTACATCCCCCCTGATGCAGAGATGCAACCTGACTACATATGGCCAATACTGGTCTACTTCAAACTCATACTGTACTAAAAACAAACGTTTGTTGGTAACACTGAAAGAACCCAGTGACCTTGGTGATCTAGCTAAAATTGCCCTTTCATTTTGGATTGGCCTATATTACTACAGACATAACTGGACTTGGTCTGATGGAGAAAATATAGTTTACACCAGCTGGTTACCCAGAACAGCAAACCCAAACCAGGTTAAACTTTGCGGAAAGTTCAGCACACCTAACGGGTACTGGGACGATGAAAACTGTGAGACACGTCTGGCTTACATATGTTACACAGGTAAAGTTATACAGGATTTTGTTACATTAATTATAATAATGCATAGCTTGTGTAATTGTGGGAATCATTTAATTTTGATGCACATATGCTGTACTCCCTCAGTTTCCTTTTTGCTGTTTCTTTGGCCTCAGAGTCAAAGGATGGCACCCGCACCTACACAGTGATCTCGTCAGCAGCTCCATGGATGAGTGCTGTGCAGAACTGCAGACAGCACTACACTGACCTGGTGTCTGTACACAGCATGGAGGACAGTCAGGCACTGAGAAGTTTGCCGCTTCAGGGAGTTTACTGGATAGGCCTGTACAATAATGACTGGAGCTGGACAAATAATGAGATTGCCAACCTGTCGACCTGGAGGATGATGGGAATAAGCAGTTATACTTGTGTGATTGTGAACTATACAGGAGACTGGTTAAAGTATGACTGCACACAAGCTTTACCGTTTGTCTGCTCTGGCTGTGAGTATCCTGGGATTATTTTACTACTGTTTTTTACTACAAGGGGTATAGAATAAGATGGTTGGTTAAAAAAGTTTAAAAAATTTATTGAAATTTTTGGGAATTCTATGTATTACAAATTTTCTTTATTAAACATAAGAATGCATTAATTAACATTGTTATCCTATATATTTGTGTTTGAGTCAAAAAGTTTAGGTCTTAAAATTGAGCTATAAAAACAGGTTGTAGTCATCTATGGGTCAATATAGTTTCGTTATCACTTGTGGCCATAGAATACCAGTTTGTAAAGTACTTGTACTGAATGTGAATCGTGACAAGTCACTGGCTTGGACCACGAACCACCTTCATGAACAGTACGTGCATGTGTGTTAAGTACTTGCTGCTAATTAGCACAATTAAAATTTGACTGAATAAAAAGTTGATAAACCAATACAGAATAAACACGCTCACGAGTCATAAATTTTTAATCAGACTTGTTGCAAATTTCTGTCAATACTGAACACAAACTCACATGATAACTCAATTAATTATATGGCTCATTTAAAAGAAAGTTTAAAGACTAGAACCAACATTCATTAAAACAAACCAAAATTATTTTCTTAGATGCATTAATGAAGTATATTGATTATTTTTGAAATTTGATGAACACTGACAAATTGAATAAGTCTAATACTGAAATGTGTTTCTTTATTGCAAACAAATTATTGTTCATTATTCGTTTAAACCTTTTAGTCTTTATGCCACCTGTTCTGCAGTAATTAGACATTGTGGGAGCATTACATGTGGAGCACAAGAAGTTAGACACTACTGTATTTGCTTGGTCACAATAAATTGTTGACCTTGACATATGCAGAGGTCATGTTTAGCTAATTTAGCCCCAAGTACTGGCCCTGACTTATACACAAGCATATATGATAATTCAGTATATCTGGTTTTGTTTTTCAGACCCCACTGAACACAGAATTATCTTGAGGGTCAATATCACAAAATTAACTGGTGCACTGAATCCATGGGATCCTTCACTGGCAGAAAACGTCCTCTCAAAGGTCTGCCTTAATTGTGAATACCATAACCTTAATAAGTAATCTGTCAGCTTTATTGTTGCTTGAATATAATGTGTGGTTTGATTATGCATGATTAGGTGAAAACATGTTCAGTTATTTGTGTTGTTATTCCAGATCAAAGAAGAATTGTCCACATACACTCCACTGGACAACACCTCTTTCCGCTGGAGAACCCAGGATGGACAGATTTTTCAGGAGTCATACCTGAATGTTGAAGGTGACTGCTTTCAGTGTCCTGTTTGAGTATAATTTGTAATATAAAATTCTTGTTCTGAATGTTAATGTCACATATTACCTATTTGAATATGATGTTCTGTCTTTAATTGGCTTGATAATTAATGAGATTTTATTTTTTACTTTTAGACCAATGTCAAGCTCCGTAAGATCAATGAAGATGTATTGTTGACAACCAGGATTTATTGAAAATGCTTTATGTCTATATTTTAGCTTAATTTTGCTTTTTAATAATAGTTACATTATGATTTGTATTTCTTTTACAATTTAATATATTTTGTGGTTTTATTTGGGTAAGTACTTTTCAACACCTCATATTCACGCATGATCATATGCACCATGGACCTGAGGTATTGTGAAAATGCCACATGAATTGGCATGAACGCACTGTGATACAAAGTTAATACAACTAGAGACTTCAAGGTACTGTAATAAAAAAAAACATTTGTTCTTATATTTCATGCAAAGTGTAACATTCAGGGAGGGAAGTGAGAGAGGTGAGGTCCATTATGCACAAAGAAAGATTTATTGATGGGGGCAGATGACTAACTTCGGGGGAACAAGAAAGCACCAGGCTAGATAATACAGAAAGGACCACACCAGTAGTTACCAATACAAGTATGGTAACACCACTTCTACAACAAGAACCAGCAGAGGAATAAAGAAACGACAGGGTTTAAAAAAGAAGAACGGGTAAGAAGGAGCAGGTGATAACACTGATATAATTAAATAAGGAGCCTGAAGTGAGGAAGAACGTGAACTGAAGAGGAACGAGAACACAGCTGCAGGGTAGGCCACTACAGGTGCTGGACATGATGATGAAGGGAAAACATACAGAGGGTTAGAAATCTTCAGAAAAAACATTTTCATTTCTGGGTTCTAATTAACATGGCCTTAATTGTACCAGAGCATGTGGTATTTTACTGGGGCTGTTTTTAAGTGTGTTTTTAAGAGCTGCACTTGTTAGTATATGAAATAGTACTGGAATACTTGTTGATATCATAAGCAGCTAAGCCCATGACTCAACACCAAGAACGTACAGGAGGGTGCTCTCTCATCTTTAAAAGTCTTGAAAATCTTTAAATATAATGCTCTCAAATTAAAGGCCTTAGAAAGTATTGAAAAGTCTTAAAATGTACTTTCAATGGTCATGAATAATGTTTGCCCTATTTAGGCAAAAACCATATATATATATATATATATATATACAGTCACTGTCCCATTCTGATGGTGGCATATTTAGTGCCCATATCGAGCCTTTCTCTTTCTCTATCTTCCTTTTTGGTCTTCGTCACGTTGACCACAGAGTAAGTCACAGCATCCACATTCTGCACCTAAGGACACATGATGCCAATTTCAATAAAACAAATTACAACCAGAACCCCCAGGGGAGACAGTTAAAACAGAGACGGAAAATTTTGTAGAAAATTAACTTCACTTACGTTATTGGAGACTGAAGCTTGATGCTTTTCTGAAATATCAAACGAAAAAAATGTAGAGCATTTAAATCTTATAAAATTACAAACCTTGGAAAGAACTGCACCTTTCCTTTATAAACTTGAATGCAAATAACCATGACGTAACTTACTGTAGGTTTTAGCGCCTTACCTTTTCTCCTGTAGATCAGTATCACAGCTGCCACCATACACACAACCGCACACGCACACACACAGACAGGAGCTACAACAGACGCTGGGACACCAGAACCTGAAGGACAGTTTGGAGACATGGTTGTCAATAAAAGCTTCACTAGTGACATAAAATGCATCGCTTATAAATTACTTTTTATTTAGAGATTTAATATTTTCATATACCACACCAATGGTATATGAAAATTTCAGGAATTTCAGATACATAATGCTACTGTTTGTTTTTCATGTGCATTATGTAGCTGAAATTCCTCAATGTTGAACACTTGAAGGCATTTCATTTTAGATTGCTGATCTCTTGGCTTCTTCTCAAGAGGCCTTACATGGGGAGTATGTTTGCATTGTGTGTTTAAGCTGTTGTTTTGAATGTCAGTCTCTCTAATACAATTTGCATCACATTGTTAATCCTGTTGCGGCACGGTGGCGTGGTGGTTAGCACTGTTGCCACGCACCTCCGGGCCTGGGGTTCAATTCCCACCTTGGGTCTGTGTGCATGGAGTTTGCATGTTCTCCCTGTGCTTGGTGGGTTTGCTCTGGGTGCTCCGGTTTCCTCACACAGTCCAAAAACATGCAGGTTAGGTTGATTGGTGTGTCCAAATTGCTCGTTGTGTGTGTGTGCCCTGTGGTGGGTTGGCGCCCCGCCCTGGGTCTCCCCTGCCCTGCACCCTATGTGCTCTGGGATGGGCTCCAGGTTTCCCTGTGACCCTCACCAGGAATAAGTGGTTAAGATAATGGATGGATGTTAATCCTGTTTGTTTCTTCTTTGAGAACACAAACAGTGGCTCCTCCCTGATCACCATGGGTCCCCTAGGAGGAGGGGAAGCAGATCTCATACCAGAAAGGGAGGTGGTCTAGACAGGAGGGGAGAAGCAGGGCTCCTACCAGAGAGAGGTGGTGTAGACAGGAGAAGAGAAGTAGTGTTCCTACCAGAGAGAAAGGTGGAGAAGCTGACTGAGGTCTTCACCTGTCCATCCTCAGACACCTGACATGTCCACTTCCTGTTGTGATGTGACTGATTGAAGGTTACAGTCAGAATGAAAGCACAGTTAGAGCTTATGAATTCGGACCTCATGTCTCCCTTTACGTCAATGCCATGCTCATCCAACCATTTCAGTTTTAAACTGTCGTTTGTTGTTGTGTTACAGATTTGATTGGTGTTCAAGGTGCAGGTCAGAGTCATTAATTCATGTGTCTTTTCAGATGAGACTGTAAAAAAAGCAATGCTACATAAGTCAATAAAGAACAGACAGCATAATAAAACCACCTCATGTTCATGTCTATTCATTTTCAATAATTTCTAAACATGGAAGGAAAAATATTTATGCTCTACATGCAAAATTTGTAGAAGATTATGAATGGATAAATGTTATATAAATGTGCAGAAATTGTATGTCCATATATGCATTCACAATTTAGAAAAGTTAAAGATCCTGAATATTTTATTTTGGTTGTCATGCTGTGGCCCATCATGTCTCCTTTGTCCTCTAGGTGTTGCCCTTCCTTGTGTCTGTTTCTTTGCTGAGTCATTGTAGTAATGTTGTTAGTGAGTTCCACTTGTGTTCTCTTTCCTTTTTCTTGTTTATTTTTTTCTGTTAGTGCCTTGCTGGTGATTGTAAGTAGCTGTGAGTAGAGTTCCCAGTATTGATTACAATATCAAAAGGCTTGACACCTGTTGCTATTGAATAACTTGTATTAGATTTACATTCCTTCTTTCAGCTCAGCATATCAAGACTCACCAAACTGACCTAAATTTTTTTAGGGAAGCATTACAAATACATGTATGAACATTAGGTTCAATTTGGACTATTTGTTTTAATGTAACATTTTTTTTGACAGAGGGATGAAACTTACACATAGAAAGGACACCTGAAGTAAACCTACACATATACAGGGAGGACACCATGTGTAAGCCAACATGTATACATACAGTGAAAATGCCTGGACTAAAAAAAAAATTAACTCACACGTGCACAGTGAAGATACCTGAAAAAATTCTACACGTATACAGCAAGGACACGTGGACTAAACCCACACGTGTACAGTGAGGACATGTGGAGTAAACTTACATGTATACTGCATGGACATCTGGAGTAATCATACACATTTAAAGCAAGGACTACTGGCGTATACCCAAACATGTGCAGTGGTAACACCTGGAGTAAACCTACACTTGTACAGTGAGTAAACTCACAAATATGCAGGGAGGACACCAGGAGTAAATCTACATGTATACAATGAAGACACCTGAACTAAAAAAAATAAATAAATAAACACAGATTCTTATAGCAAAGACACGGACAGTAAACTCACATGTGTACAGCAGGGACACATATAGTAAAGTCACACGTGTAAAATGAGGACACCTGGAGTAAACTGACATGTGTAGAGAGAGAACGCCATTGGACAAATTCATTCTCGTGACTCTGGAGCTCGTGCAGCACCGATACTACATGCAGAGCCACTGTGATGCCAACGCTGTTTATTTCATATTTAAACAAGACTTACTGTTGACGACAAGCAGATGAACATCAGATAGTTTCTCTGAATGTAACTGACATTCATATCGCCCAGCATCTGACGTCTTTAAGTCAGAAATTTGTAAAGAACAGTCAGACCCCAGGCTCAGTCTTCCAGCTCTCTTTGGATTTCTATCATGTATGATTTCACCATTGTGAATCAGTTCAGTAGGACTTATGCCAGTATTAGTATTATAGTACCAGGACATTTTGGAGCAATTAGGGTAAGACACACTGTCACAAGAAAGCACAATATTCTGCCTGTCTGAGGAAAACACACTCAGGGATCCATCCACACCTGAAGAAAAGGAGAGGAAAATGTATAAAATGTTATTACAGCAAAACGTGGGATGTACAAATTTAGCACAACTTCATTACAAAAACAGTCAGAATTAAACAGACTTGGTGGCAGTGCTACTAAGGAGTCCAAATCACTCAGGCTACATAGCTTGATGTGTGTAAATAAATGTTTACATAAAAACAGGGAGTTTAATCCCTAAAAGCTGTGTTACATACTCTGAAAGTCAAGGACTACATACAGATCAGTTTCAAATATGTGACACACACACACACAAAAGAAAACTGTTGATAAATAGTTAAAATGGTGTTTCTCAATGTTACCTGTGCAGATGAAAAGCAGCCAAAGCAGCTCAGAGTGTGTACCTGATGCCATGTTTTCGTTAATATTGTGTTCTTCTTCAACAAATGCCTCCGTGTTAAGGATTTGCTGTTTTATAAGCAGATCACACTTCCGTAATTACCACTTCTCTGTAGAAATTACACAACAGATTTAGATACCAGTTAAAAAAACCAAAAGAACCTAACACGTTCCAGTCTTATGTGGAAGAGAGAAACGAAGGTGAAGGAAAGGCTAAACTCAGAAGGCTGCTTATTACAAATCAAAACAAGGGTAAGCGGAGAACAATGAGGAAGGCAGGTAGAGAACAATATAACCAAAGAATTCAGGGCGAAACAGAAAGGGCGTGGTAACACAGGAGTGAAGGTAGAACACAGACTGATATAGAACTGTGCACTAGACAGGACAGGAGAGGAGAGGACAGGACAGGAGAGGACACATGACCTCTGTGTTGGGAGTCCATTTGGTTCATGGTTCTGAGTAGAATTTATATTCATTTTCCTTGTTTTTCAGGTGATACTTTAGCAGTTTTTTATATTATTTTGATTTTTGGAGCCATTGAGTGTAACACTGACAATCTTACCTTTTAATTAGTATTTATTTTCCTCTAAATTATCTAACAAAGATTAAGCTGCAACAAATGTTATTGTGCTGTGTGCATGATGACAATAAAGATCATTGACTTCACTTCAATATGAAAAATTACACTATCAAAAAGAGTTCTGGGATGCATCTTTCTTTGTAAAAAAAAAAACCTTTTGCATGCTAAAATGTAGTAACATGGAACACTGTATTTTTGCTATAGATACAAACACACATAATTGATATTCTATATATTCTATGTCATGAATGCAGTCTTCATATTAACTGTGAATTAAAATTTTGTTACTTGAGTCCTATTTCTTATTTTAAACTGAAAATATTTTTGGGAATGGTCCCCAGGATGCAGAGGCATAGCCAGAAAAAAAGTCAAAGATTTTTAGGGACTGGATTCTTACCTTAACAACTGGAAACAATTTTTCATAATGCACCTTTTATCTATCAAGGTTGTGCAGTAATTCACTATGGCTGTGTTACTTTGGAACCACAGCACTACTGAACATGTTCTAAAGACACATGAACATGGAAATGCACTACAAGGCCACATCTGCTCATTTCACCAGGGTTACGTGTTAAAACTCTGACATCCCAAAGCACTGAACGAGCGTGACAAAACTGCCTGTAAATTGTAAGATGTACGTGTTATAGGAATGAACATGCAAGAAAATATTATGACATATCCTTTGGGAAGCTAAGCAGCTCTAAAAAAAAGTGAAGTGATATTTCAACATAATTCACCACAATTATGATGCATTTCCATCTAACTTTTAACTTTTTTCATTGACTCACTACTAAAAGGAAGTTACACAGAATTTCCTAATCCTGTTTGCAGAATTGTTAAATTAAATATAATGACATTAATAAGGGTGACATGGTGGCGTGGTGGTTAGCACAGTTGCTGCGCACCTCCAGGCCTGGGGTTTGATTCCAGGCTTGGGTCTGTGTGTGTGGAGTTTGCATGTTCTCCCTGTGCTTGGTGGGTTTTCT
>JABJVR010004048.1:0-15174 GCA_025773905.1 Chitala chitala
TGTCAGTGCCACTGTCTCCAGCCCATACAACACAGCTGGTCTCACTACCATCCTGTAAACCTTCCCTTTCACTCTTGCAGCTACCCTTCTATCGCAGATCACTGCTGACACTCTTCTCCACCAACTCCATCCTGCCTGTACTCTCTTCTTCACTTCTCTACTACACTCCCCAGTACTTTGAATGGTTGACACTAAGTATTTAAACTCATTCACCTTCGCTACCTCTGTTCCTTGCGACTGCATCATTCCACCACCCTCTCTCTCAGTTACACACATGTACTCTGTTTTGCTCCTACTAACATTCGCATTCTCTCTCTGACTGATTGCATTGTTTTGCTAATGTATGGTTGTCGTCAGTTCACCGAGACTTCGCTATAGGCACGCGGAGACCTTTCTCTGTACAGTAATCATGATCATGTCAACGTTGGCAAACTGGTCTTGTTAGAAATTCAGTCTGTCTGCATTTCAACAGCCAGAATATGGTTTTCAATGGTAATGTTGTGATGCCGATGTTTGTACATCATAATGTTATAGCAATCTAATAACGTGACTTTTTTTAAAGCTACGGAGACAGTAGATTGCCTTATTGTTTTATATGTGTAGCGCTCCAAAATAAATAAGGCATGCACGCCTTCGTTTTAAAAAAAGACCAAAATGTCTCAAAGGCAATAAATAAATAAGCACCCGAAGAGAAACGAGAGCGCTTTTGACGACGCTCGGACTTGACATTTGCTATTGGCACTCGTTTTGCCTTGCAGCGTAGCTGGATCAGACGCGCGTCGCAAATCCGCGCTGCTCCGGGCACGGCTGCTCCAAGCCAAATTTCCAGGCAGTGACATTTATACAAGGTGTCGCGATGCTGAATATGTAAACGATAACCTTCGGTGCCTTTGGGCAGTCTGTTGCCGAAAGCTTGCCTTATATGCAGTCAGCAGCAAGATGCATCGACAGGATGTTTACTCCGGTAAGATGTAGTATTTTAGATACTACAGGATACCATACTACACTACACTACACCATACTGTGCTGTACTGTACTAGACTACAGTATAGATGTAGTATAGTACAGTACTTATTTTCGCATTTCTAGACCTTGTCAACACATATCTTATCATACTGAAGTTTCCACAGTTTAGCAGGGAGTTAAATTACAGGAGTGAGAGACAATGTGCATTGGTGATGATGGGAGGGCTTCAGGACAGGGGCAGAAGCAGACAGTCTTACACCTCCTGTTCACCGCTGTCAGTGTGATCACAGCTGCAGAGCCCTAAGGAGTGGACAGAGACAACTTTGACTGTAATGATGAATAATGAGGGGTGGGGGGGCAGAGACAAAGCTTTAAGACAATCCATCAGGGCAGGTATGTGTGTGTGTGTCTGTGTGTGTGCGTGTGCACGTGAAAGTACACCAGAATGCACCCTTCAGGAGCATGTGTACTTCCCTAATTAGCATGTGCTCTTGCTCACACATCACTTGATGATGTTCGAAGCCAGGAGACGTGTGGACTGTCATCTCCAGGGATTATTAGTGAAGAGAGCAAGAGCAGCGTGTGAGCAAGTACCTCTGCTCTCGAGGGATTCAGGCAGGTGCTTCCCCCCTGGAACCTTTGCTCTAGGATTTAAAGAATGGAGTACAAAACTAATCAGTGCAATTTACTCAATTAATGAAGGAATTAAGCTTGCAGGCCCGTTGCTAATAAAGTTTTATTTGTTGAGCCAGGGAAGAGGAAAAAAGGGCAAAGTTTTTTCTGCCCTAGAGTTCTATGATAACGGCGTGAGAAGCTGGGTCTTCACTGCAGCATGTTCTCACACGTTGTTAACCTGGGAGAGTACGGGCGGTCCACATGGACCGCCAGGATGCTGAGGAGAATCCTGCACAGCATGCTTACTGCTCAGCTCAAAGGCAGTGGAAGGAGGCCTTAAAAAGAACCGAAACAGCACACATTTACATTTCCATCCAGATTCTGATTTGTTATAACGTATGATAACATGCAACGAAATACTTATATGTATGTGCACAGGCTTCAAGAACAGAGACAGATAGAGAGAGCATGACACGTAGGCAGCGTGACTGACCATGTTCTCAGCAGAAGATTCTGCAAAAACATATTCAAAAGAGACAGGTGGAAGAATGTGTGTACTTATAAGCGACTATGTGTTTTGTTTTTGCAGTAATATTATTCAAGTAATATTCCTGCTTTTTGAAGTAAATTTTAAAAGCAATAAATGGGGATCAAAATGGTGTCACGTCCTCTGGAGCGAATACACAAACACAATCCACAACCGAAGCAACAAGGATAACAGACACTTACCTTCACAGTCCCAGATATGTTTGTCGTCAGCATGTCCATGTTTTCTCTTTATCATTCCCTCAGGTTGTATTGTGGTTTTTTCAAAGAATTAATAAAAGAACTCGGGCTTCTATGAAAACAGCCAGTTTTTTTTTTTTTTTTTACGGAATTTGCAGACTTTACACTGCCTTCCAAATTATTATGCATGACATGTAGAATTTCAGTAAAATAAACATTCTAGCATTTGCTGGTTCGTTGATCACATATTGTTAGATAACTGGTATCAATCTCACACATGGTTGTTGCTTGGTTTAGCAGGTGGTCTCAAGCAACAACCACACTTTTCATCTTCAGACATGTCTTTTTTCTCCCCCCATATTGCAGGGAAACCTTTTTAAAGAGGTGATTCCACAATAATACACAAGTGACAGTTTCCATGCGCTATATACACTATACATAGATTTACAAGTTTGCTGAATGAGAGAGTTGTTACAGAAACATTGTGTTAATGTCTAGCTTGATGTAAATGTGATCTTTTGAAGAATAATCACTTCATGCAATTAATGCAACACATTTTTGTTTTGCGTTAATTATGACCTATAGGATGATTTCAAACTACATTGTGCATAATAA
This sequence comes from Chitala chitala, assembly GCA_025773905.1. Classification (NCBI taxonomy): domain Eukaryota; kingdom Metazoa; phylum Chordata; class Actinopteri; order Osteoglossiformes; family Notopteridae; genus Chitala; species Chitala chitala. The sequence goes on from JABJVR010004048.1 coordinate 2,923, forward strand.
TTTGGAATAATGTATTTTGTGTTTTTTTTTCACGCTATTTCAAAAATCTGTTGTCATTATCTGTGGTTTTTGCTTGTAATAAAATTCACAATGTCATATAATTGTTGTAAAAAAAAATCCTTAACTGTGCTGACTGTTTAGGAATTGCAAACAAATATGTGATTTGCACAATAATTTGGAACACAGTAAAAATATTTTTCAGGTTCATTACCCTCAGGCTGAACTAAATTTATGTTTTATTTTTTCAAATTTTAACGCTCTTCTAAGCACGTATGAGACACTGCGTGTCTTTGCCTGAAATGCAGAAGTCCCTGGGTTCAGGGTCGCAGTTTCTCACTTGTGTTAATGAAAACATAAAACATAAAAATACCTACGCACAATATTTCTGAACATCTTCCCCTCTGTGTAATTTTCCAACAACTTCCTGTGTAATTTTCCTAAATCTCTTTTATTACCTTCCGTTGACATGGTTACTGTGCTGCCTTTGAAGGTCTCAGAGTTGCTCCTCAAATAACCCCCCATGGTCTCGGGTGTGTCTTTGTATTTACAGATGCTAATTTCTCTCTTTTAATGGTGATCTGACTGAGCTCTTTGCTGGGGAATTTCATACATTTCTGTTGTGGAAAATCAGATTAGACCTTTGTTCCAACTAGTTAATGAGTTAGGAATTACCTTTCTTTCTCAAATGGGTTCTTTGGAAATTGTTTTCAGATTTCACTTCTTTTGTAACATACATGCTTCAAGTTGCATTAGTGGTAAAGCGAGGAAATTATGGCGCAGCACTTGGAAAATAAAAATTGGCCCCTAAAAACTGACTAAACAAAATAACTGCCATGTTAGTGCATTGGACAAAGCTATGGCTGGCCACCAGAAATCCAGAGTGGAGATCTGAAGGTGATGTATTGGGGGGGGGGGAAATTGGGACATAGTATCAAATTCTGGGCTCTATGTATTTGTATACTTTGAGGCCTCCCAGCAACCACCTTTACGGCTGTTGGAAGCCCCCCCGCCTCGTCTCCCTGTGTTCCACACTTCCACTGTTCCCTAGAATCCTGTATCGCTGGCGGGGCGGGGTTTGGGTCTGCTAGCGAAGCTGACTCAGCTGCACGGCCAGTCAGCGTTGTCTGTAAACACAAGCTCTGCCAGCAAATAGCACGTTCTGCATGTCTTGCCGCATGCTTAGCACCACGCATAAACACGCGTGAACACACAGTGACGGAAGCTGTGAATCACGGAATCACAGAAACATGCTGTTCGATTAGGCCACACGAACAGCCATGACGTTACTTTCCGGAAAGGCTCGAGTGGTCCCGTTGCTGGAGCTGGGCCAGGCGTGCGTCTGTTGTCGTCCTGCAGAGGGGCAGGAGGAAACGGCTCCTGATAATCCTGCTATGTGACTTCAGGGGTAAACAACTTCGACTTGCAGCAATGCCAGTGAAATACAGCAGAGGCAATGTGGACGGATGAGGCCAACTCTGAAAGTGAGATGCAGCATAACACCAAATATTCATTGTTTTATTCAACCAACAGATGGACAGATACTGCAAGCTACCTAACCTAACAACAAAATAAATCATTAATATTTACAATAAAACACTGCTTTCCTCAGAACTTTACAAGAACATTCATATCATACAAACAAGTCATTTTGCATTTGCACAAATGCGTTAACACAAATGATCCTTAACATTGTATTGCGAATCGCATGAAACAGCTAGAGAGAAGGAGACGTTGAGGTAAAATCCAGACAGAGACACTTCACAGCTTTTGTGTTGACCTTGATCCAGCATGCAGACATCTTACAGAGGAGATGACAAGACACTCAAATGGCGATGCTCGCTTCCCAGAATGCCGAGAGGCTGGATATTTTAGGAAAAAGGTGCATAAAAATGAAAGTTTTTGATTGCAGAAGTGGAACGCTGAGCAGCTGTCATAAACAGTGAACCGTTTCTCAGAAGTTCAGTCAAAGTTTAATCTGAAAGAACAACGCTGTTGTCAGCAGTTAAAATATCGCGGCGACAGTTCTTGCTGCAAAAGCACTGCGCAATTAATTTATCCGGCTTACACAAAAATAAACCCAAATGGATAGTAATGTTTGTAATGTGTCTTTTGTTAACCTTCCATTTCACAGAGGAAAAATCTTTCTGCTGATGAACTCTAAAAGCCAAAGTATGCGCACCGCGTTTGCTTTCAGATTTGATTCCAGAATGTGGGACATCTAAGGATTTTAACTAAAGTAAAGCGACGCGCGCGCTCCGCCGCTAAGCTCCTCTGCTGCTCGGGTACGACAACCCCCCCAGCCCCCGCCCGCCAGGCCCCCGCTCCGCTGCCATCCCCTCCACCTGGCGCACTGTGAAAATCCCCCGCTAACAAGCGGGCTCAATTGCACATGAAAGAGAACAGAACGACTCCTACAGCAGAAAGTGCACAGCGTCTTATTTACATATCTCCTCTGACATGTCAATGTTCGTCATTAGGCTAATGAACAGACCTGTAACCAGAGAGGGGGAAGGGAATAAAGGAATTCAGGACAAGACGCTGTCTGGTTCATCCCAACCGTTTTATTAGATTATCTTTATTTTGGTTTATTGTGGTTCCGAGAAAGGATGTGGATTTATGAATGGGACTAAAGACCAGTATGACACCTCGCCTTGTTGCAAAGTGCTTACAATTGTATGTTATAGTTATTTTTAAACTTTGAATACAGATAGGGAAATGCCCTTTCTGAGTTATAATGGTATAATTACAATTTCATAAACTCGTTATAAATGCACATACGACGCTGACGATCCCCGCGGTGCTGTTTTACGCATTTCTTCAAGATGTAATCACAGTGCAAGAAATGTCTTGAATATGTTTTCTTCATATTTCACATTTTATATGTTCATATTTTCTCCAGTTTTCTCAATGTGTAAGGAATATGTTGGCAATGAATCACTGTGTATAAACAGAGACTTTGCAACACTTTATTTTGCATTGTGTTTATAAACCAGTCTATTGAACGAATCAGAATTACATAAAACCGTTTCCTATGATCCCAGACAAAGAGCTTTACAAAACTGTCTTTCATAATGAGGTAATTTCTGTGATTTTTCATTTCAATTAATTCATGACTGTTCCTGGTTTAAAGTACCAATGCTTTTAACATCATCCAGAGCATACAGAAACTATTCTAGCAATGTTTGGTAATGAATACTTGATACAGGCAAAGGATGCAAGTTATCTGTTCAAGCACAGGCGGTGTGGATGCAGTAGTGTTTTGGTGTAGGGTTATTCTCACCCTATGGCTGTGCATGTGCTTCTCTGTGTGTGTGTGTGTGTTTTTCCAGAACTGCTGCAGCGTTGTCCACAGATGCAGGCTCTGGAGCAAGCATTGTGAACAAACAACAGTCACCTGACCTGACCTGACCTAGTGGGGAGGGGGGGGCACACAAGCTGTATCTCAAAGCCAGGCCAGCTGAACACGCTGGAGACAACAGGTGGGCATTTCCCCTTTCAGAAGGAGCATCCCCTAGGCAAACAAACAATGGAATCACCTATTATAAAATGAAGAACAGCATGGACAAAGGCATAAAACCACTGCTCAAAGCAATTGTGTAAGATCTACCCACACAGCCCACCGTGACTCTGTTTGCCTCATAGTGGCTTCTGGTTTTTGTGTACATGTGTTTTCTGGGATCAGCCACGTGTGTAACTGTGCGTGTCGTTCACGGGAACGCTCTAGCACCCCCTTTAGGCTGACTTGTCTCCTGCAGGTACTTCCAGCCCTGTTTTCTCTGTGTAGGTTCACCCGCTACGTTAAAGACTGAAGGTAACATTTTCAGTCGTCTTTTATGTACAGTATATGTTTGTTTTACATTTTAACTGAGTTTAATTAATCTTAACCTGCAGCTAGTGGGCCAGTTCTGTTCTGATTACTGGAGCTGATCTGGGTCTTGCAAGTGCACACGTGTGACACGTGTGACACATGAAGGTCATCCTGTTGTAGTTCTTCATCATTCTTTGTCTGGTTTCAGGTAACTGAAGCCTAAAATGTCTAAGTCAGACAAGGATGACAAAGTAAGGAATATATTTAGGCTGATTCCTCCTATTGGTTACTTAAGCTGTGTAATTAAAACAGCTCTACCTTATGAATGTAATGCATACGCTACAAATTCTTCACTGTTCCTCTCTTTAAATTGTCAGTCCACACATTATAGGGTCTGCATCCTATGGAAACCTGAAACCTGTTCAAAGCACGAGTTCTGTCATTAAATATTGCCCTGAGCTTGACTAAGGAAGGTTCCTCCATGTTTATAACAACTTGCTCCTTTTCGGTTCCAGAACAACCTGAGATTGCTCTAAACCCAGGTTCAGACCAACCCAGGCTGGTAAAGGTGAACTTTGTTTTGGTGAGTCTGGGTTTTAACAATAATGTAACCCACAGCAGGAGGTGATATTCTGGTCTAAGGCTTTTTACATCATGAAACCAGAATTTAAAACGTTTTTCTAAATAACTGTATAGCCTAAATATATTCCTTAATTACTGTTAAACTGTCTTAGTAGTAGAGTTTTTTATCTGAAGTCACTACACGTTTAATTTCTCAATATTGAAATGTTGACCTGTAAACTAAGAAAATATAAAAACGGGCATTTCCTGTATTTGGAAATGTGTTTATAATGAGATTTCGCACACCGCTGTCTCAACGGAGCCCCAGTGCGGCAGTGAAGTCGCGGAGTCACTGCGTATGTTAAAGAACAGGCGCACATAAGCTAAAAACAGCCACTTTCCCACTGATTCAAATACGGGACCAATGCGTGACTAATTATTCATATTAAAGTATGAGAACAGAAAAAGAATGACGTGCAGGAATGATTAGAAATTTATAGTCTACGGTCTGCTTTTTTATATATTTATAGTCTTTTTCGATGATTTATGGCAACTTATTAAGTTTCAATTAACCAAAATCTCGTTAATTCCCCAGTTTCACTGTAAAGCATTCTAATAAGGCTCATTAAGATGTGGAGAACATTGGCATTTTCCCGTCATCTGTTTTATACGTCGTTTACATCCATTTTTCCTTTCAAATCACATGTTCCGTAATTGAGCATAGTTTCTTTACCGCCTTGTCGTTCTTTTATGGCAGATACAAGAGAAGCTTTGTGCGTATATATATATATATATATATATATGCTTTATGGAGCATCTTTGTAACATTCTCAAACTGCAGGTGTAGGCTCAGGTACCTGAAAATTCCCTTAAAGTATTTGGTTGTGTTGTAACTATTAACCCTTTATCATAATCATCAATTTTGCATATTGAGAATGTATTCTCTCGTTTTTTAAATTTTATTAATAGTTTTTTTATTTATGTTTCACCAGCTAAAATTTTGCTGAGTCCTTAAATTCAGTTTAATAATGCAGTTTTAATTGGTCAGAATTGCTCGTGTATTTACTTTCACCTGTCAAGTGGAAGAAAAAACCTACAGAAACGTACTTCTGTTCAGCCAGAAGATGTGAAAAGAGATGCTCAGGGCCAGACGACTCTCTACTGAAGACGTTTTCGAGATGGGCACAGGGACTGTTCTTTTGCCAAGCGCACCAGTAGCAGCTCAAACCCATAATCTGTACAAATCCACATCTTTCTGAAAGCGAGGCTCTCGAGTGTTGCTATGGGAGCCTTCGACTCTATGGTTACCTTTCTTTTTCTTCCCCACTTTTTTTTTGACAACAAAAATAAAAGCGTCAAGACCGCTAACTGGAATACGCACTTGCACCCCAAACAGGGGATGTTAACATATCCCAGCATAATGAAAACCAAACAATTCTTAAATTGAAATCTTTTCTGAGAGCAAATGAAGCCGGAGACTCAATTTAAGAACTCCAGAACTCAGAGATCCCTAGACATATTAACTCATCCGGCTGGTGGGACCCTTGTTCTCAAACAGCCTGCCAGTAGTAGCCTGCCAGTAGTTAAAAATCTTTCAAGCACCGCACAGGTAATGGGGTGCTATTTATAAATTTGGTGCAATGCAGAGTAATTAAATGTCTCTGTCACACTTTGTGTGTCTATTACTCGTGCATCAATGTTTTATACTAGATAAAGTAATAAAGCTGTAAAATAAGTCTTTTTTCAATGAATAAACTCGCTAGGAATCCTTAATGGAATATAGAAATTGCTTTACTCGGAGCGGTTGTCAAAGGAGGAAAGAAATGACAGGTACACGGTGAAACTTTGTGTCAGTAGAGTCAGTATGAAAGTGTGACTAACATTCATCGGGCTTGAAGCGACGCGATCAGGGCCGCCGCTGGAAGCCGCTTGGTTTCCGTGCCGTGCACACAATGCGACTGATGGAGCGAAACGCGAGCGCGTGCTTCTTGACACGAGTGCTCCCCGCGTGACGTCCGCAACCCAGACTGACAGGACGGAGAGGCTCTCCGCCGCAGCATGCAGTTTGCAGGGAAGAAGCACAGCCGTAAATGCATTTCTACATGATAACTGTACATATTTTGCGTTGTTTCAGTATGAAAGAATGCAGCCATTTTAAACAATGGGCTACCTCACACCCTTCTTGTCACACTTTAGAATACACCTGTTATTTTGACACAAGGTGACTAACTTGGCAGCAAATGCGTGCTGTAACACACAGCGCACAAGCCTCGTTTGCACTTCTAACCATGCAAAAATAACGGCAGCAAATTAAATCACGTGGTGAGTTCAATTAACAGAGACGTGCTGTTCTAGCGATGGTGCTGTCAAAGCTGGGTAATTTCCCGAAAGGCCACAGGGACTGAAAACAGATGGGGGTTGCTAACCAGTACTTTCTTGTCTTCTGCGTGTAAAACATAACATTATTTCATTAGGAGATGGTCTGGATGCTCCTAATGAGTCAAAATTAGTGAAAGTAAGTCCCTCTCCGTGAGCCTTTTGAACATCGGCTTTTTTCGCAAACACGTATTTCGTAATAAACTGTCCCCCCCCCCATTGCACTTACAGGTGTGCTAGACACTCTTTAGTTCAACAGGGAAAAAACTGAATACAGTAGACACAGAAATTACAGCTCACTGCAATTGAGCCAGTAAAATGGATAACTCAGTGCTGCGAACAAGTGAACTTTGCTCAGCACCCGGGACCTGTAGGATGGGGATCTGTGCGGGTTCGAATCCTGGCAGGACCGCCCCCGAAACATCTTCTTTGTTCCATCTGCTGAAGAGGTAGTCATTATCGCAGCGTGATTTCATGGTTGTTGCGTGAAAATGTCACGGTCCTTAAGTTGTCAACGACATGCTCTTCTTTTGGGAATTTGCTGTACTCCCCCTTGCTGTTTCTGATATCTGCTATTGTCTTTCTTCCATCGTTCAGTTTCTGGAGCTTATTCATCTAATCAAGTATGAAATGCAATTGTCCTTATCTCTGTAATGGCTCTTTCCAAATACAGTACCTCACTATAATCATGTATGTCTATTCCTGTCATTACTTATTATTATAACGTCCTTTTTCCAGCTTGAATGGGTGTAATTTTTATTTAACGTCATTATTTCAGTAATTTCATTCTCATTAGGATAATTTGTCGCTGAGTATTCATGCATGTTAGGCTTGATTAAGCGTAATGCCTCTGTTTTGACCATCAAAGTACCCACACAGGTCTAATGGCAGTATAAACTGTCATGAACAATTTCCTGCAAGTCACCACAGGGGAATGGAACGTTCTGGAAGCTCAGCAGAATTACGCCCCAAAGCCACGCTATAACATCCTGTGTGGCTTTCGGCTCCAAGCCTGCCAGTTTGCACCTGTGGTTGCTCAGGTGAGTCACTGGGCTGGTTCCTGGTGCCCTTTTGTTAAGGTGACCTGCATTGCACCACGGTGCCACCCAAATTTATGTGCACTCCGCTGCTGCTTCTGTTCTCCTGCACACCTTCTGGGTGCGAGGGCTTCGGAGAAGGTGCTGCACAGAAGACCTGACCGTGCTTATAGGCGGCTCTGTCATGGTTGAGAATGTCAAGTTGCCACACGAGGGACTGCCCACGCACTTCCCTGAGCAGCCCACTCTCGTTACACAAACGGAGACTTCATAACAACATGACATGTTTCTTCCTCAGCCGGCCAACTTTGTACAGTCTTCACTTTTTGTAAAGCCTTCCTTAAAAAAAAAAAATAAAAAAAAAACTTCAAGTTAGTACTGCAGTGGGGGGGGGGGTTGCAATGGCATTTGACACCTAGTGTGGGAAGTCGTCCTTGAGCACAGTAAACAGTGGTCTCAGGGGAGAAATGGCCACGTTCTGTTCAGCTGGTGGACTGGAGCCACATTCAGTACGTAGGCTGGGGAACATTGTTCACCCAGCCTGTCCGTCACGCCAGCGAATTCCAAGACATTACATCACAGGTCTGAATCATAGGTGGCATGTCACAGATGTACCCATGAACAAGACACTGTCTCCAATATTAATACAGCTCTATAAATAGGCTGCATAAGTCTTAGGAAACAATATCACATCATTAATAACAAAAATAATATATATCTTAAAATTAACAGGAAAATCTTATAATGGTAATTTCTAATAAATGGCTTTCGCTGCAGGCTTTTATGGTCCACTGTATAAACACAAACAGTGAAGAATATTAGTCATTCTATAATCACTTGTGATGCTTAATCTCTTTCAGGCAATATCCATAGTCCCATTCCAAAGAAAAAATGCTAAATGGAAATTATACTCCAATTTACACATCTGATGATTCATCCAAATAAAAAAGAAAAGGAGAGACTCGGCTAATGGACATATAACAGTATTATTAAGAAAACAGCTCAATGCTGACTTGGCTCTGAGATCCTGGCAATGATGGCACTGTTTTCACACTGCTATAAATGGAAGTGATGTTTATTATCAGTTAAATGCAAGCCCACTTTGAATAGCAGGGCCAAGGCTGAGCCGACTGAATGGCTGAACAGACCTGCTCTGACATTAAGAGTCTTTGGGTAGCTACAGTTTCCCACGTTGAAATGGAAACGAGCCCCATGAGTTTCGTTTCCGTGTGCCTCGGCGCTGTCGTGGACACGACAGTGACAGAGGAGGAGAGGTAGGCAGGAGCACAAGGCGATCCTGTACAAAAATGTGAAAACCCGAGCAAAGAAAAGGACTTCCAAGATGATCAGGAGAATACCACTGACATCACAACCTGAAGTAAATTCAGGACCAAGGTCCTCTCTAGCTACATGCAAGCACACTCTGTTTCGGAAGCTTTCTTACAGTGGTGTCAAGGTGAAACGTAGAAAAAAAATATTTGTACAGAGCTGAACGTGTGCACATGTAACGAGCCTGCAAGCAGAACCAATTGTTTGTTCCAGATAGTACGTCATTATCCTGTCTGTGAACCACAGTCCTCATAAAATATTAGCAGAAAAAAATTGGCATTTCCACAACACTGTAAGGGACACGTTACTGCCAACAATACCCAAATCAGTGTAAAATTATTTTAAAGCATTGAGTCAAATTGGTTTGATTGCTGAACAGAACAGTTAGAATCAGAAATGAACTTCCGCATAAGTGATGGTATCTGCCAAACATGAACTTTGAGGGTCAGGGCTCAAAGTTACATCAAGCCATTTGTCAATAATCTACCTCACAGATGTAGAACAAGGTCATGTCCACAAGGATGCTGAGTCTCCAGTTATTCCACGTCCTACTGAAGGTAGGTGACTTTTGCACATTAACAATAAAAACCAGACCACATTATGTTTGTTCCACAGGTACACAGTTAACATGTTTAAATGTTTATATTTTGCAATGTACTGCACATTTTTTTTCTCATACAAGAATAATGTCTTCCTAGAACAGTTAATCTTTATTAGATTAATGATTTAATTATCAAATTATATCTTCAGCTATCTGTGATGGAGTCGCCATTTTAAATTGGATTCTATTTTTCATGCACTGTCATGACTCCGAGATGTTCTTTATTCAATTCTAATCTCTTTACTTTACTCAAACTCAATTTAATAATGACTCCAAGTAACAGGCCAATAAATCAAACATGAGTTAGGTACTACGGTAATTTGGGAAAAAGATTGTGATCTGGGTCAAGGAAGATCCAACCGACCAGACACATATATAGGGAGCTTCCAGATTTTATGTATGTTATAAAAGGAGAAACTGTACCTCTTCCAATTTTCTGTGACTTTTGTAAAACCTTGAGGGCTGTTTGTATTTTCATGTGGTAAACCTGTTAACAGAGGACAGTACAAACTGAACTACAGTACAATACTTGTCTGTTACAGGAAGTGAATGCTTCAGTGATACGTATACACAGGTGCCTGCATCCTAGGGCCATTTGTTTCCATGACAACTTCCAGAAACACTACAACCTTTTCCATCCCTTCATCACTGACACGTGAGCAATTTATTTCCCAATAATACATTTTAACACTTTTATTTTATCAAGTAGTTATTGATTTATAAACTGCACTGTAACTTTTACATTTCGTTGTGCGTTCTGGAATTCTGCCACATAAATTGTTTCCCTTACTGTTAAATTTTATGTGAATAAAGGCGTCCCGTTACAGGGTTGGATTTGAACCCCTGTGGGCCCCTGGGAACTCCAGTTCAGAGGCCCCCTTCCCCATGACTACGTCTTTAACTACGATGTTAATTATTTTATTTGCTTGTTTGTCTTGTTTATGAGCCCCTTACTGTACAAAGCCAGCTGGGCCGGGTGGTATCGCCTACCTGCTGACTGGACCAGTTATTTCACTTCATTTTCTTTAAGGACTTTGTCATTATTCAAATCAGACAAGACACTGGCATACACAGGTATGCCATATTTCACTCCTTGTTTAATAATTGGTACTTAATGCTTAGTTGGTCTTCCCCTCCACAAGGAACTTAAGTGAGAATAATTAAACATAACTATCTTTTACCAAAACCATTCTAAGTAATTTGAAAAAGAAGAAGAAAAAAAAATTGATAAAGTACAGCATTACCTAAGACGTTTTTCTAGAATACAAATGGAGTTAGGAGGAAAAAAAAAAAAGCATAAGGTTAATTTTATGGGTTTCCTTTCCTAACATCAAAGCCAATAAAGTAATTGAAGTTGAGGCTGTGGACAATCTTATGCCCTGGAGAACCAGTTTAAAAAACCCTGGTTTTTCACTTTGAGAGCTGCAACAACACAATCAACGTGAAAACTGCCTGACAGCGCAGAAGAACGGTCTTTCTAACGTCGCGGTGTGTTTTGGTGCGCCACGTCCGACCGTCATGCTCATAAGTGCACATCGTAAATGCAAGATTAATTTTTCAACCAGCGCTGTTAAAATGCTTTCCATTAAAAGACCGAGAATGCCATATCTCCAAAATGAGAGGACATTTATCACGGAAGCCGGTGTCCTGTCCACGGTCTCCATGCGCGGTCGCTCACTCGTTAATACCGCGGAGCTGCCATCGCTCCAGCACTATTTCACAGTGACGCGGATAAAAGAGTTACCCGCCCACAATAGCGTTTTAATTAAAGTTAAATCCAGTAACAAAGAGTCATTATATTAAATTCCAGGCCAGGCATTTGGATTTCAGAGACGGAATAAAGACTACATTTTCAATGTCATGACTCCTGTAGTGTAAAAATAGTTTTTTTCTGGGTTTCTCCAATGATTCTTGACTGCACTAAATTTAACTTCTTTTGAGGAATGGGGTGTCCGTTACACTGGAAGGAGAGGACCTGAGCGGTCTTAAAATAGATTCAGTTTGAGATCTAATCTTGCGACACTGTATAATTTAAATGAAATTCTGCATAGGGTATTCTGGTTTAAAATTCAGATGAGGCGCAGGGGCGTTGAGCAGACAGAGGAAAGACAGCTGAAAGGAGCACAATTGTTCTCCAACAGACAGGACCATTCGTGTGTGACAGATCGATTATGCGTTTAGCGAAACCACTGAGCAGAAACCTCTATTTCTCTTTTTAAATGCTGTTGTGTTTAGGATCATTCAGCTCCTTCGGCACGTTTTAAAACTGATATTACTCACCGTGCACCGTCGTGTACATGTCACAAAAAGCCACGCCAGTTACTACGTGTTGTGTCTGGAGCGCAAACTGGATTTGTCATTCAGAAGCTGGACTGAATCTGCTTCTTTTGTGCCTGGCAGATAAGTCATTATCACATTTCATTAAGAACGGGTGGGGGGGGGGGGGGGGGGTGCAACAAAAGCAGCAAGTACCAATGCAAAATGTAGTTTTGAAAGCCCAAGGGTTTAAATTAAATGTAACATAATTAAAGTTAATCAAA
>JABJVR010004049.1:0-15173 GCA_025773905.1 Chitala chitala
CTTTCAGCTTAAAAATGCCCTTACCTCACGTCTGCGGTCTGTCAAAGAGACGCAGTTCAGCGCAGGTAATTTAAAAAGGATGCTGAATAAAAATGCATTTTATAAATGAAGAACTACCCAACAGGGGAACAGTCCATCTTAATTATTCCATATAAGTGCTATGTCCTCGAAATGATTGCCTTCTATTGTTATGAGCAGAAAAAGAGCAAACTTCCAGTGAGAACGATTCATTTGCTAAGTCATTTATACTCTGAGTCACATGAAAGAATCATACTGCACATGTTCTTCACAAAGTCAAACATCTATACACAGTTTAATGACCAAATTATGAAGAGCTTCATGGACAATTCACTGCAGATTGTATAGCCTGCAAGATGCATTTTTTTTTTTCAAAATGGCCAAAGATAACCTTGAAAGGAAAATTTTTTTTCAGTGATTTTAAACATATCATGCAACCAAAATCAACATGATAAATGGTCTGTGCAGTACAATTATTCAATCTCTTCAGCACTGTTATTTGTTATACTTAATTAATTCTCAGATTTTAAGTGTTTATAAACATATTTTTAGAAAGCTTTAATAATGACATTCAGCACTATAGCACAATAGGCTTTTCAGTGAAAGCACACATTTTTCACAGACAGTACAGACATTCAGTAATAGCAAACCTTATTTTTAGATTTAAATTTATTTAAACAATTATGTATCTTTCATTTTATCCAGTTTTGGATCTGTAGCCTGAAGAAGTTGGTGAGTAATATGTTTTTTTTTTCATGATCCAAATAAAGTATTAACCGAGACACTTTGTGCCTCCAAAATAACGTTGCTTTTACATTTTTTACATTTTTATTCAATAGAAACTTACGATATTATTAATTAATACATTAGAATATTTTTATGAGAAAATTAAATAAAGTACTTAGAACTAAAGCCTGCATGGTTTGTCCGGGTGCTTGGCCTATGGCCCTTGAGGTAATGAATCGCTGTCTTTAACTACCACACCTTCGACTCTACTGCACTGCCATAAAGACCAGTAGACACAAAGTCCTCCTGCCAACGTGGACACCTTCTGTTTCAGATGATTTCCTCATCAGGTTGTTTCACCAGTGACTTTGAAGAACGTAAAATATTTTTGCAGCTTAAAGAAGGCTATTCTGTAATATTTGGAAAATATTTGTAATATTACTCCATTATTCCTAAACAAGGAACTAACAATAAAAAAGCTCAAACTCAATGTCATTTGCACAGATGATCGATGAGAAGAGAAATACTTGTGCAGTTAGTTAATAATCAGTTGCAATTTCTAGTTTAAAGATTAACACTGCTGTATCCAGGGGCAAGGTGTCAATAGAATGTAATTCAGATAACCTGTCTGAATTTCACTGAATAAATGCTTCTCCTAGTTGTTTGTCAAAGCTCATAAAGTGGAATGACAAGAAAACTTCAATTAATTATGAATTTGTTGTTACTTACTTTTACTGTACCAATTGTTTTGTTTGACTGTGTAAGTAAAGCACTGCCAAGCCTTCCATAGCCTTTCTAACTGTTTTAAAAAATGTTCTGCACTTTAAAGGGTGAGAACATACTGTGAGATGACAGGAGAGACAGCGACTTGTCCACTTCAAGACAAAAACAGTTTAAATATGCTGAAGAGGCAGACAGGTGGACAGCCAGTGTCATCCAGAAATACGTTTGTATTAGATTTACAATTTTCTCAAGGTCTGTATATGCCAAAGTTGCTATTTCCCGATAATTCCAATTTGCTTACAAACATTTATTTTACAATTTAATTAATATAGCAGGTATTGATTTGTTGTATATCTGCAGATAGCTGTTTAAGAGCTGTATATGACCCAAACAACTCATGTTTCCACACTTAGGTGAATGGCTTTCAGTGCGGTCATTTGCTTTAGATGTGCCTTTTGATGTCATTCTGTTAAATGTACACTCTGTTAAATATGTATTGATCCTGACAGCATACAAGCCATTAGGAGGCAACAAAAACAAATTATCACCTAAATCAACTGTAATAATTTTTTGTAAGTCAAACTAAACATAAAATTTAGAAGAAACAAAAATTGCAGATACCATTAACCAATATGATTTAGAAGCCGGCTCTAATAATGACAAGAAAAGTAATGAAAACACATTTAAAGCATTTTAGAGGGGGTCAGACAGACTCTGTGTCAATGGGATTGTTATAAGGACAGACACCAAACACCATGCAAGTTTAAATTACAATTTATTATTCTTCTTTGGGCCCTCCAGACTAATCACTTGCAAGTTCAAACAACAAGTTCTTATTCTTCTGCAGGGTCTCCAGATTAATCCCTTCCGAGACAGGGTCATGGGATGCGTGACGTTCTGAAGCACATGGCACAAGGCAGGATACATTCTTAGTTGTGTTCTTGCCAAACACCGGCTATTTGCTCACATGCTGTAAAATGAGACCAGTTTACAAGCGACGGTCTCCTGAACTGCCTGAATTTGGACAGTGGAAACTAACCAGTGTAACACTGATATGCTGGCACTAGAAAAACATGAAAATTTCACATACTAAGGCAAAGCATCAAACCAGTGGCACCACAGGTATGACGAAACAATGCTACCCAGTCACCACAGCGATTAAGAATATATGAAAATTTGAAAACTCACTTTTTGCATGGAAAAAGTCTAATTGTTCCAGGGTGGTCAATGAGTAGAACATCAGGCTGGCATGTGGAAATCTCCCAATTTGAATTCTGCCTCAGTTACCAGGTGTGTCCCTAGCACACACACACACACACACACACACACACACACACACACACACGTTTGTGTGTATGTGTGTGTGTGAATGCGTGTGTCAAACTTCATTCTTTCTTTTCGTTCTTTTTTTACGGAGCATTCAAACCCCTTCACTTTCACCATTTGTGTTAGTGAGTAGTACAGAGAAAAGGACCTTGGTAAGAGAGGTGACCAAGAACCTGATGGTCACTGTGGCTAAACTCCAGAGAATGTGTGGAGATGAAAGAAACATCCAAAAGGATTCCCAAAAGGACTGCACCACTCCACCAATAATGACTTTCTGAAAGAATTGCCAGGTGGAAGCCTCTCCTCAACAAAAGACACACGGGATTTCAGAAAAACCATCTAAAGGACTCTCAGACTGTGAGAAACATGATGTTCTGGTGAAACCAAGAGTAAACTCTTTGGCCTCAATTCAAAGTGTCATGTCTGTAGGATTCCAGGCACCATTCATCACCTGTGAAACAGCATTCCATTGGTTGAAGCATGGTGGTGGCAGCATCATGCTGTGGAGTTGTTTTATCATGACTGGGACTGAATGACTAATCAAGGAAAAGCTGAGTGAAGTAAAGTGAAAAGATATCCTTAATGGAACCTTTTCCAGAGCACTCTGCATGTCAAACTGGGCTGATGCATCACCTTCGAACGGGACAAAGACCCTAAGCACAAAGAAAAGGCCACACAGAAGGGACATAAGGACAACTCTGTGAATGTCCCTGAGTGGTTCAGTCAAAGTCTGGACTTCAACCCCATGAAACATGCCTGTAGAGACCTGAAAATAGCTGTCCACCAATGGTCTTCATCAAACCAGATGAGAAAGCTTGACAAGATCTACAGAAAGTCCTCAAATCTATATATGCAAATCTTATCCCATTGTGCTCAAAAAGACTCCAGGCTGCAATCACTGCTAAAGGTGCTTCAAGTAAGTGCTAAGAAAAGGGTCTCCATAGTTGTGTCAATGTGATACTTCAGTTTTTACTTTTTAATAAATGTGAAAAAATTTCTAAAATCCTGTTTATGCTTTGTCATTCTAGGTTATTGAATGCTAAGTTGATGAGGGGACAATTTCAAACAAATTTTGCATACAGCTACAGCATAAAATGTAACAAAGTGAAGGGGTTGGAATGCTTTCTAAGTACACTGTACAATGGGTGTGTTTGAGAACACAGCTTTGAAAAGTCATTGCGAAGTGCTTCTACATCCATTAAATACCAAGTCATTTAATCAGTTAATGTTTACATTTTATACCAACATAGAAATATTACTATGAATAAAATGCCAAAACATTAATCAGTGTTGCATTCAAGTCATCACTGTATTTACACAGTAACATTTATTGATAAAAGCTCAGCTAAAACCAGAAATCCTCAGCCAATTTAACTCGGAATTTATTTTAGCAGCATGTCCCTGGTTCTCTATCCAGCAGCCAATTATGACAGGACACAGAGAGGCAAGCCTATTAAACTACAGATTGCTTTGCTCATACTGCAAGAGCTCACCTCCTTCAGATCGTTATTAAGTACATCAAAAGTGGCAGGGCTGAAGCCCCACGGTACCATGTATGCGCATATAATCACTTCATCAGACCCCCTCATTTGCATGTAATCAAACTGTGCAGCGCGTCGTTAAGGATCAGGAGCGTGTGGCTCCAGCACTGCTGACGGAGAACGCGTGCCTTCGGTGCAGCCCAGTGGGAAATTAATCAGTCCGTCACAAACATGGCCACAGTACAGGAAGAGTTCCTCGGGGCTTGCCCGCATTCTTTTCCCCGTCTCTTGATTTTGTTTTTTCCGTGCAGCTATTTTTTTTTGACACCAGGGTAGCAGCAGCACTGAACTCAGCGCGGTGTTTGGGGGTGGGGGGGGTTGGTGATGGAGATCATTGCGTAAGAAAACTGAGAAGCTCTGAAATGAGTCTGATAAGGAAGACAAGCACAGCTGCAGCACGTAGCTTTAGCACTCATGACATGTAGTGTGCAGCTTCGGTAGGAGTGTTTCTGATAAATCCCTGTACATCCACATAGCATTCAGTGGAAAGTACATCTGAACCCTCTATACTATTGTCCTTATTCTCACAAGTATGGTATTGTTATGAAACTGACACATAATGTCAGTACCATAACAATTCATCAGTTCTTACTGGTAATAATTCATTATCTGCACTTGTAATATCTACTTGTAGGAATTCGTTTCACCATTCCTTGAAAATTAATATGTAAAATTATGAATATGTAATATTAGGAAAATGTGTCTTTCATAATAAGCTGACCTGAAATCCTGGCCATACTCAGCACCTGATGTTTCATAACAGCTCCATCCAACAAATGACCTTTACAGTGGCCTGCTGCCAATTTAATGGGCCAATTTGAAACTTGCTTAGTAGCTTGTGGCATTATATTCACAATCATTGGAATGAATCTTTTTACTTATTCATTTGTTTCATCTACAAAAGAACTGGAGACCCACTGCTTCTTTTACGTCTGTACTGCCCAGACTTAGTGAGTCATATTTATTAGGACCCGAAGGCAGGTATTGCTCAGCTGGAAAGCATTTAAGAATGTCGCTTTCTGTTGCTGTTTTTTTTCTGTTTACTTAAAAGTACATGAAAATGATGCATGTTAGTTTTAATGCCATTCTCAGTTACAACATGCAATACTTCACACCCTTAGATTATTCATCATTATGTTCTATACATTCTATAACATTTGTGAAACTCTCAAATTGTTTTTGTAAAGAGAAAGAGCACATATTATCATAATAACAATGTTACTAATTTAACATTGTAACATATTCAAAAAGTCTTGGTTAGGCAAAAAATATGAAAATAGATAAATGCAACAGTTGCATTTGTGTCATTAGTTGAACGTATATTAGGCTTTCGTTTTCATGTGTCAGTAAATGTGCAGCACAGAGCACAAGATTTTTGCAGCACAATGTGAAATTTGCTAACCACACAAAAATCCATTCATAATTCTCACTCCCTAAGGAATAAAGAACTACTCTTCTATTGTTGTGAGAACTGTCTGGGTCAGACAAATAAAATGCTTCTCACTGTTATTCACATAATTGCTTTTTTATATTTTACACATTTTTGCATATTCTGTAATGTGTTTAGCAGGCAGTTACCTGTGATTTATATACTTTAATATTTTACCCTGAACAATCCTTTGACTTTCTGAGAACAATAAAAGACAAGCCCATTTGCTACTTATTAAATACCAGATATGCAATACTTTCCCAAATTCAAATCTAAGAAAGATAATACAAGTATACAAAATGTGAAAAGCTACTCAACAAGTGTGATGCTTGGATGTGACAAGAAACCATTCAGAAAGATGTTCTATAGAAACAGCAATGGCTTGCTGCTGCATTTACTGGTTAATTGTTTTCCAGTGCAGTGTGGCAGAACTCTTGCTTAAACCATTAAATGATCTAAATATGATGTAAACCAATTCTTTCTTTATATTTCTGAATTGAGCAACAATGGATGGTTCCCAAGCATTTCTTTTAAAAAATAAGTTACATGTTACTTAGCCAGAGAAAATATGGGCTTTCCTGCAGAATAGCTACAAATAAATTAATAATAAATTCATTGTACAATAACACATTTGTGGTTAAACAAACAAGAAACAGTAGCAAACACAATGCGATAAAGAGAACCTCAGTTAGTACTGTTATAAATAGCTGTCCTGAATGACCACTGAAGAGCATAAAATCCCTGAACTCATAAGTATAACGACTATATCACTGTTCAAAAGTGTTTAACAGGGCAATAAGTATTAAGAAAACACTTCTTGTTCTTGTCAACAGTTTATTTAAGATTAAAAATATAATTTTATCCAACACGGGATTTTAAGCAGCAATACGTTTTTGGGTAGGCTTATGAAAAAGTCAACAGGCCAAAAAAATATTAACATGCCACCTCACATGTGACAGTTTTTTTTCCATTGTGATGTTTCAGCTACTAACAGACTCAAGCTGAGACTGTCACAGACGCAGCTGAATCAGACAACCACTGCAAAAACAGACCACCTCCCTTCAATTAAAACCAATTCCTTAACACAACATAGTGTTCTTCTAACATGTTTGATTTTCTGTTCTCTCTATGTAAGCCATTAACACAGGAGCTGAATGTGTGCAGAAATTAAAACCTATGTGTCTGCAAATTACTTTTTTTAATTGCTTCTACTAAGATTTCCCCTGTCCAACCAAATTATTACAAACAAAATCATTATCTAATTGCTTCATTACCAATTTATATCAGCAATCTTATATTTATGAAGACAAACTTTTGACATTTCACCAACTACTGCATAAGATTCTGTGGTAGCAGAGCTTAACAAATGAAAGAGAGATTCAAAATTTAAAATTTAAAATATAAGACAGAAATATAACATCTTTTACTTTAAAGATGAAACAGATGTAATGACTTAAATTGGGAGTTGGCAGGATGGCAGAATGACTGGTAACTCCTCCCAGGCAATGGAGTAAAGCAGGCAGACACAGCCTCACAGAGACAAACCAGGAATATACAATATAACAAAAAAAAATCCATAGTTATATCTGAAACTATGTACTTCCCTCCAAACTGTATGCCAAAAAAGCACCTGTGGCAATGTTAGTGTTCAAAAAAATACAATATGCACCTTATGGAAATAGTACCTATACAACATTCTACATCCAGTCAAAATTGGAAGTGGATGAGCTGGGAATATTATTTGATCCAACACTATACAGAAGGTATGGCTATTTACTTAATCAAAATTTACCAATTAGAGGTCAACCAGAATAAGTCAACCATAAAGGATGTTGTAGTATGTTTAGAATGTTTAAAAAAATTTTGAATTCCATACATAAATCAGAATCACCCATTTTTACTTTTCTTTTGGATGTACATTTCTCATTACAGATCAAAACATTATTTTTAAGTGCAAATTTGACTATTTTATTTTCAATTATTCCTTGATTTTTGGAAATATTATGCCATATGATTGAGTAGGCCTGCATCCAATCTGGGATAGGCTTACCCATGTTTACAGTCCTGAGTCAAAGTCACTTGGAGTTAAACCATTGTTCTTTGCAATTCTGTACTAAAGTATGCAATCTCATTTATTCCTGCTACACGTCAGCACTACTTTAGGTTGGCATTGGGAAGAGAGACTCTATTCTAAGAACGTACCCTGCTGCTCCAATAGCACTAATGAACGAAGAACCTTTTCACATAAATACTATTTAAAGATGATGACATGCACACGTTTTTATATATTTTCCAACCTACAGTTTCTCAAAGTTATCAAATGAACATCTTTTAATGTCTTAACTGTCCACTTTGTCATAATCACACTATTAATTTCTGCTGAACATAACATTAATGAATGACATTTCATCTGAACGAGAAATTATAGGTCTTTACTCATTATAATTACTGTTTTTACAGGTTTAAAATCAGTCCCAAAAACCTCATTGCCCCACACAATTCTGTGTAATGAAGAACAATGTAGAGCTGGTACTAAAATCAATCAGCTGCCTCAATCAAAGCATGCAAAGTGAGAATATCTTGTTTAATAATCTGCTGATTAGTTCGACTCATAAAAATTTGGTTTACTTTTTAAAGTTAGTTTCTTCTAATGGACAAATAGCATTATGAATAAAGAACTTAATCAATGGGTTGAATCAACCTAAAGTGTTGTTTATTAATAACAGCAGTTTCTTTAAAGCATGTTTTAGAAGACTCATTATAAAAGATATCTGTTATGCAAGCGATTTCATGCAGTAAACCATATACTGTAAATGTAACTATCAAGACAGAATTACTTCTTTTTAGAACAATATAGGCTAAAATGAGTAGTTGATATCTAAAGTACGACCAATTTCAGGCCGCCGTCTCTGGTCAACTGAGTAATGTTTTTTGGAAATTTCAAAATCAAGATATAAATCCTAGGGTGATCATGCCTTTTCTGTGGATGCACCCAAACTATGGAACTCCTTACCAGTTGATCTTTGTGCTGTAGATACGTTCTTTCTCTTTAAAGCTAAGTTGAAAACTTATTTATTGACTCAAGCTTTCCATACCTAGCAGTGGGTCACAACAAGTTTTCTTTGTGTAACTCTTAAATCTGTTACATCAATTTATGTGTTTTGTGTTGTATTATTGGTTTTATTCTTCCACATCTTTCATAGAAAATAAATAAGTAAATAAAATTTAAAATAAAAAATAAGCATTTGATTTAATAAAAAAAAAATTACAAATAAAGGTTGATTTGATTTGAACTGACAACTTTCTCATTTTCTGTAAGACACCTATGAACAATTAATGATTTGAAAAATAGTTGACATACGGTGTATGCAGCATTAAGGTTAATTAGTTGATAGTGGCAGAACACCTCACTAGAGTTCAAAGCTAACAGCTTCCATGGTTAAATCAAAAATGGTCCCACAGACCACTTGTTATCAGAGCTTTTGAACTGAATGAGTATTACAAACAGCATAAGAAGAATACCTCTTTATAAACTAAAGAATTTGAAATGATAAGGGGAAGAAAATAAAAAAATTCTGGTATGACCACTAAAAAGCTATGCTTCTGTGTAATGGCTTACAGTTACAGTCATGATGATCATAACACTTAACCACCTTTGACGGTGTGTCTATGTGTGACCATACCCCTTCAGGTCTTGTCTAGTGGATACTTTGCCTGTTTCTGTCTGACTGTTCTATTGTCCAAACCTGGTGATGGTTGTCTGTTGTTCACTTCTTAATGTTTGAGTTTTCCCCTTGTCTCGGCCACTTGTTGCTGTAACCCAATGTCTCTGTAGTGTATTGTCTGTTGGCCTCAGTAGTTTGGCTATGCTTTTCTCAGCCCTTGTGCTTGCCTGTATACTCTAGCCCTAGTTTGCAACAGTTCTGCCCTGGTGTTTGTCACTTGTTGGTGTAACCTAGTGTCTCTGTAGGGTTATGTCTGTTGGCCATAGTACTTTGGCTATGCATTTCTCAGCCCTTTTTTATTGAAGCCTTAGTTTGCCCTACTCCTTAGTTTGATCTTGTTCTTTAGCCTAATTGTTCTTTGTACCTTGGTTTGTTCCTATTCCCCTTGCTTCCTGGTTATCCATTAAGTTCCTCTCTGCATCTGCATCTCCACCTTGTGTTTTTGAGACCTGCCCTCACCAGAACGTTACACCTTTCACAAAGAACAGAATGCAAAAAAATACATACTTTTTGAATTTGCACAACTGTAAAAAATTTAAAGGTTAAAGTGATTGCACAGTAAATTGCTGGTTATTTATCCTGTTTCTCATGTTTATTGTGGTTTTTAGAGCTTACCCACAGTTAATGACGTCATATTTTCATTATGGAATGAGCGTTTTATCTTTAATTTTCTGGTGAGTAAATCTCACCAAGTCAATTCAAAAAGCATACTACTGTGTACTAAAAATTTACTGAAATGCACATATACTAAAGTGTCTTTGTAAACACTCTAATTCTCATACCACATTGTAGTGTATGTTTATGGATTAAAACAAAGCTAACATTGCTTTATAACACTATGTAACAGATTTCAATTTAGTTTTTGTTCCTGGGTACAAATTGTGTTTTTGTAATCCTTCACACCCACAGTAAATAAAAAATAGCTAATGTTCAACAAAAACTTTGCCTCTGTGGTCAGGACAATGATATTTTGAAATTTATCTGTTTTCAAGAACATTTTCATTTCACGTTCAATGCTAAGTACACTTCCTGATTATTCTGGAACTGTGAGAATGTCAAGTTTCTAGAATTGGCCAGATTTTTGTAGAATTTTTGGGAATCTTTTAGAACTTTCTAGCAATTTCTGGGACTATCCCTGGTGTATCCATAGAAATGTAAAAGTACAGGTGCCTTAAACCAACATTTTAGTTTATCTTATTGCCGAGTAAGAGAATAGTGGATGGCAACATTTGATTCACATGACGTCAAGAGGTTGCTTGCTTTGCTCTGTGTGTGGACAATTTATCACAGCAAGAGTGAAAAAGCAGTCAGTGGAAGCGTCTGTTAAGATGTGCGAGGACCACAAAGCATACTTCGGCATGCCTGTCGGGGATCAAGACAAGCCCTGGGCACCTCATTTCACATGCACACATTGCAAGCAAACTTTTTCATCACGATATACTCAACTTTGAATGTTGTTACCAAGGACAGTATAAAGAAAACATCATGGGGAACTATGATTGGGGGCTTCTTCGAGAAAGCAATTTGCAATATAGCTGCAAATCTAGAAAATCTACTCATTTCTAAACACTTCTGAGTGGTTTTTGTGTATTTGCCCTGCAAGTATATATTGTTCTTTCTCTAACTGCTTGAAAAGATAAAAATTTGCTTTTCTCTATAAATACAAAGCTTTTGTAGGCTGTGGTCACAAAGTCAAAGTTTGTGATGAATATAATTGTTTTTGCATAGGCTTTAGATATAAGTAGTTGAAATATGACACTTTAAAACCAGGAACAAAATTTGTGTCACCTAGTGTAATGTATTGAATAAGCATTAGTACACATTATGCCAAATCACATATTTTTCTTGGAAAACCATTAATGTATTACATTGAGTACTCAAAATAATAAAATTTAAATAATATTCATGGCAATTAACAAAAGGCAATCGGTACTATGGCTGCAGTTACATGGACATTCTTTCTTCAGTCATATTGAAATCATTCTGATTAAAGATTCCAATTTAACTGTTTAGATGGAGTGGGTGGCACGTCACCTTGCCTGCTGCTCAACTCCCACCTCTGGCCTGTGTTCGTGGACTTTGCATGTTCTCTTATGACTTTGTGGGTTTTCGCTGGTTCTCCGGTTTCCTCCCACAGTTCAAAGACATGCAGGTTAGGTTGATTGGCATTTGAAAATTGCCCATGGTGTGGGTGTGTGTGTGTGTGCATGTGTGAGTGTGTCCTGTGGTGGGTTGGTGCCCTGCCCAGGGTGTCCTCTGCCCTATGCTTCCTGGGAGAGGCTCTGGGCTTGCCACTTCCCTGAACTGGATAAGTTGGTAAAGTGAATGGATGGATGGATGTTTAGATAAACAATAATCCACCAACTTTGAAATGTATTCCATCTTTGTTCAAATTTTCAAAAACTTTTTTTTTGGCCATGAAGTTCAATAATTTGTATTTCTGTTTATGTTCCAGCAGATACATAGTATCCACTGCAGACCAGTTTTGCTTTGTTGCCACCATGTTTCAGTCCTGTCCAGAAACACATCATATATAATGTTAACCTCATGTAGGATAAGCATGTGAAGAAAAAATGTATTTACTCCAACAAGAGGGAAATGATCAAGTCAAGTGTTTACATATCCAATCAACTGGATTAATAAAGGGTTACACCAAAAATTCATTTGGATTGAACTCAGTCAGATCAGTCTGTTCTGATTGAGGTGGTAACATGATGCAGTTTTATTCTGAATGAGCCATTATTCAGATTAAAAGTGGACTATCAGGGTCCATGTAAACGTGGCTGTTGATAACTTAAATTTTCTCTTCTCGTCTGTGTTGAAATAACTTCTTGTTAATGATAATTGTTTATATATGCAGTCTATGACTCTCTTTGAATGCCCAGGATATTGTTTTGTTATGAAGAGCAAATGTGATGCAGATTTTTGGGTTGGATTCCCCCTGAAGCCAGTGGATTGGAGAAGAGATAGACAGCATGGTGTAATAGGTACATTTCACAATGATTGATTTGTTTTTTATTGCAATGCAGGTGATATTTTCATCACATTTGGTCTTTACCTGAACACAATAATCCAATATAAACTTTTTAAAAGAGTATTCACTTTCAACCGACAAATGTGGAGGAGGGGTTTCTAAACCACTTATCAAGGTACTGTCATACTCTAAGCCTGATCTTGTCACAAAATGAGAATCCGGCTTTTAGAATGGCAAGCACAGCTCTACCTCAGACACAAGCCGACATATAAAAATCAAATAAATATAATATATACGCTGAACAGAAAAGAATAAATGTAATACTCACTTCTTTTGAAGATATTACTGAAAATAACTTAATCAATAGGCATCTATCTGACCCCTGAAATTTATTTACTAGCCTCTAATGGTCACCCATAAAACAAGAATGGTCATGGATCAAATATTCTAGTATTAGTATCTGCTCTGACCACCACTTGTCTGTTACAGTGCAACACATTTCCTGTCCATAGTATTGATCATTGAGGCCTGTGGAATATCATCCCTTCTTTAGCTACAACTGTGAGAAATTTTTGTATTTTGTATTGGGCTTCAGTCCAAATATAGTTGACCCCTTTTTTTACCCCTTCCCTGTCGGTCTCTAGTCACTTCAGAAAAGAATTATATGTGAATGTAAGACATATGGGCATGGTGGTTAGCACTGTCACCTTTCCCCTCCAGGCTTGGTGTTCAGTTCCCCCCTTGGCTCTGTGTGCGTGGAGTTTGCATGTTCTCCCTGTGCTTGGTGAGTTTTCTCTGGGTTCCTCCCACAGTCCAAAGACATGCAGCTTAGGTTGATTGGTGTGTCCAAAATTGCCTGTAATGTGTGTGTGCCCTGCGGTGGGTTGGTGCCCCACCCTGGGTGCCCCCTGTCCTGCGCTCAATGTGTTCTGGGATGGGCTCCAGGCTTCCCCGCGTCCCTTAACAGGATGAAGTGGTATGGAAGATGACTAGCTGATTGTAAGACATATGGTTAACTGCTCCATGTTAAATATGGCACTTCAGTGGCCTCTGATTATTAAAAATCTTAGAAACAGCCCTGGTTGGAACACGCTGTCATATGCACTGATTCAGAACATAGTAAACATGCTCAGTGGGTGTGACTATGGTAGGTCTGAGACAGTTTGAGTTGTCAGGAACTGGACCCAGATCTGTGCAACATGGGGTTGTTCATTGTCACACTGATAAGTAAGCTTATGGCAGTGGAAATAATACTAAGATAGCCCTAATGATTTCACCTGCCCAGTAAAGCTGAAAATGGGATCCATTTGTGAAGAGGATGGCGCTCCAGTGCACCAGTAGCCATCAGAGCTAAACGCTAGCCCACCTATTCAGGTCATTACATTTATTCATTTAGCAGACATCTTTGTCAAAAGTGACTTACAAATGACACATACATGTTACAACAAAATCAGTTATTTGCATTTAACCCATCCCCTGGGGCAGTAGCCATTATTCAGCACCTGGGGACCTAAGTCCTGTTCAGAGGTATGTGAAAAAATGCTGAGTAGGCACAGTTGTTTCTGAATTTGTATCAAGATGGTGAGAGGAAAAGACTTAAGTGACTTTGACAGAGGGTTAACTGCTAGGGCACGGATGACAGGAGCTGCAGTCACAAAGACTTCTCAGCTGGCTGGTGTTTCAATAGGAACAGTGACTAAAGTGACATCTGCATTTAGATCTATGGGAAAGACATGAGTAAATGGGGTTGGACATCGTTGCCGACGGCACACATTTGATGACCACTTGATTCTCGTGCATAAGTGTGATACTGAAGGAAAAACAGAGTAGCAGCTCCTCTCCAGAATATCAATGCAGGACATGGTAAAACCGTCTGCAAGAACAGTCCATTTACATTCACTTTACATTGGCTTTTCCCTATAATTTGTCACACCATCTGTATATATACTCTGTATATATGTGTGTGTGTGTGTGTGTGTGTGTGTGTGTGTGAGTGAGTGAGTGAGAGAGAGAGAGAGAATGGGGGGTTACGAAAATTCTTCAGTGTGTTGTTGGATTACACATATCAGGAAATGCAGACGTTTCTCCTGGTTAAGGTCCTAAATTTTAAATTATAGTCCTTGCTCAAACACATATTTTTCATTAGCCATAAATTGAATGCAAGTGAAGTTTAAGTAAAATTTTCAAAATTATAGTTCATAAAACACTATACCATGTGAGCACTGGAAATCCATTTTGTACATGCTAATTAGTCATTAGTCAACCTCTCCATTGATTCTCATGTCAATGCAGTTTCATATGTGTGCTTTCTGCAACTGAGAAATATTGCTAACCTGCAGCATTGTCTTACTACAAAAGATACTGAAAAGATTATACATGACTTTGTTTACAGTTGTTTAGAGTACTGCAACACTTTACTCTCTGGAAGTACAAACCACACACTACACGTTAGAGCACATCCAAAATAAAGCTGCTAGAATTATTACTGGAAGCAGAAAGTACGATCAGATAAGTCCCATACTATCGTCACTTCACTGGCTTCCTGTAAAATACAGAACTGATTGCAAAGTTCTTCTAATAACATATAACACACTCAAAAGCAAAACACCAGTATATCTAACAGAGTTGATTAACACATATACTCAAAATCATTCCCTACGATCCCAGAACGCAGGCCTTCTTATCGTTTTATGCATACATAAGTATTGGCC
>JABJVR010004050.1:4348-15173 GCA_025773905.1 Chitala chitala
AGCAGAGTGTGCCCCACAATGTCTGTCAGAAAGCTGAGCAGAGTGTGCCCCACAATGTCTGTCAGAAAGCTGAGCAGAGTGTGCCCCACAATGTCTGTCAGAAAGCTGAGCAGCGTGTGCCCCACAATGTCTGTCAGAAAGCTGAGCAGAGGGTGCCCCACAATGTCTGTCAGAAAGCTGAGCATAGTGTGCCCCACAATGTCTGTCAGAAAGCTGAGCAGCGTGTGCCCCACAATGTCTGTCAGAAGGCTGAGCAGAGGGTGCCCCACAATGTCTGTCAGAAAGCTGAGCAGCGTGTGCCCCACAATGTCTGTCAGAAGGCTGAGCAGAGGGTGCCCCACAATGTCTGTCAGAAAGCTGAGCAGAGTGTGTCCCACACTGTTGAGTAAATGTTGAGTGTACCACAGTGTCTGTCAGAAAGCTGCCTGTGCCCCATATTGGCTGTCAGGAATCTGCCTGTCTCTTTCCACTGTCAGGAATCTGCCTGTCTCTTTCAAACCGTACTGTAATAAGTGGTAGTAATAGCCCTTTCCATTGCATTATTACATTTTCCTCAGAGTTTGTAGGCCATCATGTCACTTTATGTTTTTGTGTTTATTTAATATGCTGGTGTGTAAATGTTTTGGTGTAATCCTGTATTCCTTTATTTCTTTCCAAATGTACTGCTTTCACAAATAGAAGATGAGGGCTTCTTTTCGTTGGTATGTCTCTCACTTTAGTGAGAGGTGGGGACTACTTTTTTCTGTGAATAAGGTATAGTTTGGGTTTCATTAGTTGAAGACAGCAATCTTACCTCATCATATCTTCAGACTGGGTATTCTCACAAAGGTTTATTTTCATATTTCATGTTTTGTGTATGTCAAGAAAACATAGTAATAACTAAAATGATAAGTTTATAAAATATTTGGCTGATCTTAGTAGTCATTCAGTAAATTCAAGTTTCAGGCCACAATTCAATGAGAACAAGGCTCTAGTGTGTCCTTAAATTAACTTTTTTTTAAAAATACTTTTCAGGAAAAGCCACCAAAGGGCACTGGAGTCTCTGCAGGCCAGTCTGGACACAGAGGTGAAAGGTCGGACAGAAGGTGCCCGGCTGAAGAAGAAGCTGGAGAGTGACCTCAACGAGCTGGAGCTCCAGCTGGACCTGCTCACCAAGAACAACGGAGAGCTGATGAAGACCGTTAAGAAGATGCAGCTGCAGGTTAAGGTAGGCCTGACCAGCACAGGACACCACAGGATTCAGGAATTAACTGCTAGCACATTGGTGGGTAATGAAGGTACACATTTAAGAGACACCAGATTACTTTATAACAAAATAGATAAAGTATTGTTTTAGTGCATCTTTCTATTACCAAATGTAGGGACTGTTTTGTGGCCCACTCCTGCTTGAAATAGTCAAATAATGGTTCCAGTATTAAACAGCAGCCATAGTAGATGTCACTAAAACTGAAATTTTATCAATGTTTAGAGGAACTGACAACACTGTCCTCTAAATTTGTCTGTGGTTTATCATTTCCACTCTGTGTCAGAAGCAAACAGATGATTTTAGAAATTCATCAATGTATACATGCAGAGAACATTGTATTTTTTTTTTTTGTCATTAAAGTGACTGATTCAGATCCATATGTAACCGGTAGTTGTTTTTGAACAAGCAGAAGTGTTTATGTGGGCTGTGTGTCACCCTCAAGTTTACTGCTTTCCTGGAACATCATCTATGTTTTCTTTAGTTTGCTATAGAGACAGAAAAAGTGGTCCAAAATTTGACCAAAAATTATTAGTTTTATTAGTATTATTTGGCGGCACAGTGGCGTGGTGGTTAACACTGTCGATTCCTGCCTTGGGTCTGTGTGCGTGGAGTTTGCATGTTCTCCCTGTGCTTGATAGGTTTTCTCCAAATTCTCCTGTTTCCTCCCACAGTCCAAAGACATGTGGGTTAGGTTGATTGGTGTCTCCAAATTGCCCATAGTGTGTGTGTGTGTGTGCGCATCCTGCAGTGGGTTGGCGCCCCACCCTGGGTGTCCCCTGCCCTGTGCCCTATGTGTTCTGGGATGGGCTCCAGGCTTTTCGTGACCCTCACCAGGAATTAGCGGTATAGAACATGACTGACTGATTAGTATTATTATATTAATAATGATTTTTATTTCAAATAATACAATAATAGAATAATACTTTTTTTCTTAATAATACTGGCATAGTATAGTCGAATGCATCCTGGACAAAGTCTTGGATTTATAAGAACTAATCAGTGGTATAATTCCACCCATCTGTCTATTATCCAACTGCTTATCCAGTTCAGGGTCATGGGTGGCCTGGAGTCTATCCCAGACAGCCTAAGGCTCAAGGTGGGGGACACCCCTAAAGAGGGTGCCAACTCATCGTAGCACTGCGATAATTGTTTTCAGATAATAACGTACAATCTCAACAGAGCACTGGGAAATGACAAATAAGCAAGGAACAGTATGAGCCAGTAAAGTATTCCACAAAATCTAAGCCTAAGTTAAATTATAAAACCTACAGAAGAAAATTTGATTTTAAAAATAGATGTTGTCTAACATAAAATGTAAACAGACAACCATAAGCTGCTTTATAGACCTTGAAAGCAAGAAATATACTGAATAACATTTAAAAAGCAGCGTGAGTACAGAAAAGTATAAAACGTACAGAAAACTAAAAAAGAAAGTGGACTAAGGACATCTGCCCAGCATCAGGAAAAGCTGCAGGGCACATGCGTGTCAGAAAATTATATGAAATTACCAAAAAATTCCAGCAATGTGTGGAAGCAAACAGTGTAAGGCCTAGCAGGTAGATCTGAGAGGGTAATAACAGAGGAGACAGGTGTGAAAAAGATGAAGAGAACCTTTGAAGGAATGTTGAGGTTACTTTACGAGGTGGAGCTTAACCTACCATTTAAAGGACATCAGTAACATTTCTACTGCACCAGGATAGACGGAAGAATAAAGAGTGTATGGAGATAAAATGAAATAACATTGGGACTGGCTAAACACTGCATAGACTCAGATGATAAAATTAGACAAAGACGATAAACATGTTGTGCTCCAGAAAACATGGGATCATGGGCTTATCATGAAAGCCTTACGCAACTGAGTTTTTTAAACCACAGTTTCCCAAATTGTGGTCCCCAGACCAGTATTGAGCAGTGGCCTGACATGTGCAAGATTGTGAACCGGTATACGAGTATCATTTGTAGGTGATACATAGTGCGTTATGTTTTTTACTCACCAGTTAAGCAAAGGCTTTAATAAAGTAAAGGCTCGAATAAAACAGCCTGATATTGCCAGGTGGCTCAATGGGTAGAACATCAGGCTGGGATGCAGAAGTCTCCTGGTTTGAATCCTAGCTTAGCCGCCAGGTGTGTCCTTGAGCAAGACACCCAGTGCTAGCTCATTGTAATATGCATGCGAAATGTTGTAAAAGTATCTGCTATATGACTAATTATTATATTATGACTAATTATTATATTACAAACAAAATTTCATTGCACTTTCTACTATGAAGGCCTCCGGTTTCAGTATTGAAATAACAACGGTGCTGAATGACTTATTAGGAAACACTGCCCTCTTCTGGAAAAAGAAAATCATAATGCATTTCTTGCAGTTACTAACATATGGTGTCACTACGTAAAAATAACATTTATTCAGTTTAAGTATCTTTTTAATTATAACATATCAGCAGAGGTTCATAACTTAATTTATAATAATATGCTTCTTGTCCAGAATAGTCAGTAACAGACATTTAATGGTATTACTGTACGCTGCTTCTTCTAATTTGAGTCTCACTTCTACATACTAATTAATGTAAGAATACGTACAGTATTTACATTCAGTCACAGTCACCCAAGGGTGTGTTTTTGTTTCCCTGCTGGGTTTTTACGGCGTTTTCTGTATGTAACACAAATGTTGAGCTACTGTTTGGGTTGCCGGCAGGACCTCCAGGCCCAGGTGGAGGAAGATGCACGGCAGCAGGAGGAGCTGCGAGAGGAGCGCACCCTGCTGGAGCGTCGCTGCGCCACACTTGTCACTGAGAGTGAGGAGACGCGCGCTGGCCTCGAGAACGCCGAGAGGGGCCGCAAGACCTTGGAGACCGAGCTCCTGGAGATGACTGAGAAGTACAATGAAATCAACAGCCAGGTGTGCTCCTCAGACTTACTGACCAACTGCAGCTGTTTTCAGTACTTCACCTGTAGTCTCACCTTAGGCACCGGTGGCAGTTAAGGTGACTGCATTTCTGATCAAGCTATAGTTGCAAGACATTTTTATGCTAATAGAATAATATAATATAATAATTATTGACACTGAGGCACTAGGACTGGACTGCTGAAAAGCTGGCAACGTGTCCGGATATACGTACAGTTGGTTGTTGTGGGTCACTCATGAGTGACTGGTGGGGTACAGTTTTGATTAGAACCGAGCAGTTCTGAGTAGCTGATGGTCAGTGTTGTAAACCACTTGGTCTGAAAGTAAGGCCAGTATGAGGCAACAGGGGCTCAAGTCCGAGACCAGACAGATATGGGAGAGGTCAGACTCTGAGACAAGACTCAAACCAGGGAGCGTTGAGTCCGAGACCAGACAGATATGGGAGAGGTCAGACTCTGAGACAAGACTCAAACCAGGAAGCGTTGAGTCCGAGACCAGACAGATATGGGAGAGGTCAGACTCTGAGACAAGACTCAAACCAGGGAGTGTTGAGTCCGAGACCAGACAGATATGGGAGAGGTCAGACTCTGAGACAAGACTCAAACCGGGGAGCGTTGAGTCCGAGACAAGGGAGAAACCAGAGAGTTTGAGGCAAGACACAAACCAGAGAGGGTTGAGTCTGAGATGAGACAGAAACCAGACAGTGAAACCAGAGACAAGACTGAGCCCGTAAAGTATTAATACCTTATTAATGAAAAGATCCTGTGGAATATAAACAATACTTTATGATGCAAAATAACTTCAGATCCTCTTGGAGGGTGAAGTGTAAGTGTTAAGCGCATGCAGTTACAGGGCAGTAGAAGAATTAGACAATGCACTTTCAATTACAAATGATATCACAAGCAATGCTTTAGAATTTCAATAAGTTTGGATTTTAGAACAGTCTTTCTTACAATAAAAATGTGAAAATTCAAATTCTTTTATAAAAATTATTTGTACTTTGAACATTATAATTGAACTTTTAGTTTAAGGGGTTGATACAAACAAAATACAATAAAGACAGTATAAACAATAAGGATGCATATATTACTGGTTTTGTGTGTGTGGGTAGAGTTCATACTCACTGTGTCACTCAGGTTGTGGTACTTGGTTATGACTGCTCCTTTCCCCATCATACAAGATGAGTGCATTGCTTTGCTTTTGCATGAATAACTCAACACCCCGTAGAAGATCTTCATCCAATGAAACGGAATCAATTATTTTTGCAATGCACAATCAGTGTTTATTATTGGAGGGATTACCATCCAATCATCACATAGGAGCCATAAATAGTCTACAGGGGACTTTTTAAACTGGTCTTAACTGATCCCAAAAACAAAATTATTCTACCTTTGTCTGAGACACGACCAAGTGTAGGTATTCAGAAACGGTGACAAGATCCTTAAAATATGGTCTCAGTACTAGAGTCCCAAGTACAACAACACTGCTGATGGCCGATATGACTGACGCCTCTCTGTAGTTCCAGTTGGCCACCGGTGTGAAAAGGAAGCTGGAGGCCGACCTTCAGCAACTGATGCACGATCACGAAGAGCTACAGGGTGAAGTGCGAGTGTTGAACGACAAGGCTAAGAAGTCCATGTGTGAGGTATGGCTTCAAGTCAAGAGCCATACACTGGTTGGTTACTTGGATCAAAATATGGTCTGTGGACTATCTGGTTTTGTGGCAAG
This sequence comes from Chitala chitala, assembly GCA_025773905.1. Taxonomy (NCBI): domain Eukaryota; kingdom Metazoa; phylum Chordata; class Actinopteri; order Osteoglossiformes; family Notopteridae; genus Chitala; species Chitala chitala. Next base: position 10,231 of record JABJVR010004050.1, read on the forward strand.
GCAAAGCTGTTGGTATGTTTTCCTCCATTTTTACGGGCAGCACATAGTTTGGTGGATGAATATGTGACATTTCAGTTCTGATCAGCACCTGATGTGGCATATTTCAGTTGACTTTTTAAGATGAATTTCTGCAGTTGAAGTACAAAAAACAATTTTAAAAACAGCAAAAGGAAAAGGTTTCCTTATGCAAAGCAGGAGTGTGTCAATGTGCGCTGGGTTGAGCTGCGCCATGACCGACGTTGGCACTGTGACTGACCGCAGGCTGGAAGGCTGGCTGAAGAGCTCCGGCATGAACAGGAACACACACTTCACCTGGAAAGGGTGAAGAAGGGCTTGGAGGCACAGGTGAAGGACATGACGGCTCGCCTGGACGAGGCTGAGCAGCTGGCACTGAAGGGTGGGAAGAAGCTCATCCAGAAGCTGGAAAGCAAGGTAATACCCCCAGCATGCACTGGGTCTGTCGCACCTGACTTCCTGTCTCCCATTCTTTCACTCTTCAAAGCCAACTGAAGTCAGAATTCAGTGAAATCTGTTTTAGTTAAACTTTGTACTTATGCATCCTATAGTTACCATTTTACATTCTTTAAAACATTAATTATTTTTAATAATGTTATTGCATCTGTTTTTAAATGCTTTTATTTGGTCTGGGTAATTGTTCATTATAATGGTGACGAGCGACTCCTAGCAAAGGCCCAGGTTTTGACACACGTCAGAGAGCAGCAGGTTCCCTCTGCAGGTGAACTGCTAAGCCAATATCATGCATCAGCTGTGCTGAGGTGACAAGTTTGTTATGCCCGTGCGCCCAGGTGAAGGAGCTGGAGCTGGAGCTGGACACAGAGCAGAAGCGTCACGGCGAGACAGTGAAGACGCTGCGTAAGAATGAGCGCCGTCTCAAGGAGCTGCTCTTCCAGTCTGAGGAGGACCACAAGAACCAGCAGAGGATGCAGGAGCTGGTGGAGAGGCTGCAGAGCAAGATGAAGGCTTACAAGCGTCAGGTGGAGGAAGCGGTACGTTTTCCCGTCAAAGTACCACTGCAGGTCAATCAAAAAAGTGAACTCCTTAGAATATCTGCAGTTCAGTAACGAGCATTTTCATGTTGCTGTGTTGTCATGTGTGCCGATGTTATTCCTGCAATCAGGAAGAACAGGCCAACATGAACCTGGCCAAGTACAGGAAGACAGTGCACGAGCTGGACGACGCAGAGGAGAGGGCTGACATTGCTGAGTCAGCGCTGACCAAGATCAGGACGAAAAGCCGTGGAAGCTTTAGCAAAGGATACTCGTCTGTGAGTCTAACCCGAGTTCCTCTTGTCCCTCCCTATGAAAATTGGCAAAGAATGTGATATTCTTAAAGCTGAAGTGGGTCTGAAGGTCTTTCCTCAGCATTAGATTTGCCATTTTCATTAATTTTATCTTGCATGTTATGGAAATAAGTTAAGATTTTACTTGGTATTTGGTATTACTAATATTAGCATGAAAAAGGTTTGTGTCGTTAAAGTGACTAATACAGATCCATATGTAACCATGCATATTTACTTTTGTTTTTTAATTTCCATCTTTAGGGTTACAGTACACCCTTCCCTGGTGTGGTCAGGTCACCAAGTTCTGTTGGGTCAGAGGGCAGAGGCGAGAAAATCATCAACGATGACGACTCGGTCAGTTCTCTCATCCCTGCCTATCTGAACTCGCTGAAAAAACTCATGATTGACGACTGAGAAACAGTTAAGGCTATTTTTAAATGTTTGAGAAAAGGAACTGGCAAATAATGACAAAAAAGGTGACGGGACATTATTAAGTGAATGCTGTTTGTAGTTAAGAATAACCAGTAATTATGACTGAATTATGTACACCCTGTAGAGTTTTGTAGCAAAGAAACTCTAGTACTGTTTCTTAAGCAGAATATGATGAATGTGACTGAATCTGCCTGGAAAAAAAACTTTTTTCATTGTTTAGTTTCTTTTTTGTAACTCAGAATAATGAATATATTTTAAAATCTTTTATATAACTATTATTATTATTTGGTAAATACATAGTGGAAAGCAAGGTCGGTAGACTGCAATTGATGAAAATTCTCAGAGGCACTGGCATTTTTGTAAAACCAGGGCACAAATAACATAGCAATTTGGCTGTTGGACGTCGTAGCAAGGACTTCTCTGCAAGGTGCTTAATCTTAGCCCCCTGAAGTAAAATATCAGCCAGGTTAAAAGCAAATTTAACTGGGGAGGTGTCAGCTAGGCAACTTAATGTAAACGTTATTTTTTAAATAAATTATCATTGTCAGCTCCTATCTTCTAATACATTTATTGTGGACTGAGAGAACATGTTTTTTTTAATTAAAATATTATACCATCTCTAACTGTATCAATGTTGTTTGGATTTTCAAATGCACAAAGACTCAACTACAATAGGTGGCAGTATTGTACAGTTTGGGCTGAAGAAACTTAAAAAATACAGTGTATATATATATATATATATTTAAGTAACAAACCAAATTAAAAGAAATGCTTGAGGGATAGATTAACTACTAAACAGTGAGCTGTAAATATTTGGAATTAAAAATTATGTAATAGATAGACAGATAATGTAGCACTGTGAATTTTTTACAAGATATAATACAAAAAATAAATGCCGTAACATCCAATTTAATCAATATCTTATATTAATGCAAAACATTCACTGAAGAGCAAGTATATATTCATTTACAACCTTAAAAAAAACTATGCTCTAGTTACATATGTTCAACAGAACAATTTTACCATATTACAGTGAACAGCATACAGGTAACAGTATGAACCAGTAATAACATTAATAACTCAGAGAAGGAATAATAAAGCTGCTGATTTAATGATTGACAGAATATATGCTTCAGAAATTCTCATCCAGTTAAAATGTCTTCAGAAAAAAAAAAAAAACAGTGCTTGGTAATTATTTTAGTAAATTTAGTAAAAAAATAAGCATTGTGTAAAAAAATGTTTAATATATTATCTGTACCTCTGTTTTGTATGTATAGATAGGTTATGACATTGCAACTGATCTGTTTATAGATTCTTCTTGTCTTACAGTTGACATCATGTTCTGGATTCACATACTATGGCAATTCATACAATAGTCAGCTAGCAATGAGATCTTTGTTTTGGTATGCAAACACAAAACAATCATTTGTTTGTAGGTGAACCGGTATTGACCTGTCTGTCTTCCACAGGAACTTAATCATGACAAGCGTCACTTTATCCTTCACTAAATAAACAAGCAGTCTTTTGTTCATGCGTATTTCGGCAACATGCTGTGATACCCTGAGACTTGCATGGCGAAATGTGGTTCATCTCAAGAACACTCAGCCTGTAGCAGTAAACGAGTTTCAAGGAAGCCTGTTAAAGCCGCATAGACAATCACAAAATCTTTAAATGGAGGAGCAGAAAGAAATACAAGCTAGCTGCTGTACCTTCGTAATGGGATGCATCGCTATATAAAAAAATTATGCATTGATTAGTATCAGGTAAAAAAACATCAAATTTAACACCAGAATTGTGTGAAGATGTCAGCCTTTAAGTAACTTTAAGGAAAATACTTGAAAAACATTAATTTCTATTTAAGAATACTTTCAATATCAACCAAGTCTAGATCCTTTTTTTCCAACTTGACCCTATAAATGTGTTGTAATGTCCAAAGGACAGTACTATATAGTCAGTTTCCCGTAATTTAACCCATACAGGCTCATCCTGAAACTGTCACACTCTCTGTGGAATTTCCTTGTGATAATCTACACTGTTTAATTAGTCATCCCAAATTACTCATTTCCTGTAGGCATTTTACAAAATGTCTGCTGGGTTTTCACCTTTCCCCACCGTCTGAGCAACGCACGGTAATTTCTAATACCGCGAATCTCAAACCAAACAGACTCTAACCAACTTTCCACTTACAGTACCTGAGGCTGATGCCCATGTAAAATCACGTCTTAACCGAAAGCACTCATTTATCTAAGAAAGTTACTCTGTATTATCAAAACAATAATAATCTGAGACCACAGAAACACACCACGTTTACATCTTTCCCTGTATTACAACCTTCATTTTGTAAAAGCACACTAAGACATAAGTGAGGAACATCATTGGCCTGTAAGGATGAAATGCAAATAGTTTACTAATACGATGTGTTGTTCATATGAGAGACCTGCTGTTCTAAATGCTAGAAAACTAGAAAAGTCATTATGCCATACAAAACAGGTCAAGCAGGAAGCATTTACTTATGGTGTATATACGTTATGTAGACGCCTTTGCTATTTTCTGTTTCTCTTTATTAACTCCAGATTATTCTCCAGATTAACCTGCTCGCTGAATGTACTTTTAAAATGTGTGAAGACATTTCCCTTAATCTGTGCTCAATTAATATCATTGCCTTAATGCTCTACAGTTGGCTATGAATTAAAGTTCCAGAAGTTGAAACATTTTTAAGCATAAATATAATTTAGTTGGGCTAAAAAACTACTTTAAAAACTTGCAATTGTGAATAATATGAGATTATGAGGGAACAGTAATGCTCAGCATAAAATACTGACTGAAATTTGAAATTTTATGTTCTTATTCAAAACTGTTGAAACCGCAAGTGCAATTTAACTTGTTGTGTGTTATTCCATTTCTTTAAGCCAAAAGCAATTTCTCAACAAATTAGTTTAATTTGTATGAACTTTAAGGCTCCAAGCAGAACTATACTATAATCAACGGTGGTTCGTTCAAGTTTGTAAATGACATACGTTAAAATAAGGTTTTAAAGTGTTCAGTGTGGTTCACTATTTATTTTATGATCACAGGATATATTAATGATATATAATAGGATACAGGACATGTTCACTCACACACACACACACACACACACACACACACACACACACACACACACACACACACACAGAGAGAAAACAGGCAAATAAATCCACCTGTATTTTCT
>JABJVR010004051.1:0-15171 GCA_025773905.1 Chitala chitala
CACACCTGTTTATTAGACTTTTTCAGAGTTTTAAGGTGTAACCTTTCAGACAGCTTGCCACGTGCAAAACATAAATTACGAAAAACCATATAATTAAATACTCGATGTCACCAGTCATAATATTTAGCTGAAAACATGACAGCACCTTAACTAAATCGCGTGAATTTTCTTAAATTTCACAGTCCTTCTTTTGCGCAGAATTGCTGCGGCTAAGCATTTGCGTATGTAAATAAGCATCACGCCTTCCTTGCGGTTAAGTGACCGCAAACAGAGGCAAACGTGCTTCAGCTTTTGATCGCGGCTTCCTCTGCGAGCCCTGCCGCAGCGTCTGCCGGTTCTCATCGGCGGACGCAAAAAAAAAAAAAAAAAAAAAATGTCGCCATGTTCAATTTGGCGAAGCCTTTCATCTTGCTGTCGTCTCAGACCTGGGCGCATGTGTCGAGCTCGGAGCAGGAGGCGAAACAAACAGCAACAGAGAAAACCCATCAGCACATGAAGGAGGGTCTGCCGCTGGAAAGGGAATCAAGACACAATGGCTCGTCCGCGGAGAGCATCCTGTGACAGACGGCTGGGCTGTCCACCTTGGAAGAACTTCTTTTCATGAGGTCGTTTTGACAGCGCCGAAAAACACAAGTCAAAACAAAGGAGATCCTGCGGTTTAAATAAGTACGAAAACAGGACCATTTTGTCTTCTGGAACCGATGTCTTCACCAATTCTCTAGGGTGTAAATAAGGAACACGACTGGAAACTGCTATTTACACAGTTGGTTCACTGTAGGAGCAAGACGGTGCTGATAAACTCAAAATGAGAATGACTCAGATCGGAAGGGTACATGTATATATTGTTCAAAAGCATTGTGCAAAACCAAAATTATTCATAGATAAACAAAATAGTCTGTGGTGGGTTGGCGCCCCGCCCTGGGTGTCCCCTGCCCTGCGCCCTATGTGCTCTGGGATGGGCTCCAGGCTTCCCCGCGACCCTCACCAGGAATAAGCGGTTAAGATACTGGATGGATGGATGGATAAACAAAATAGTTTCAGCTGAACATGAAATATATGAATAAGAAGTGTGCATGCGTTAGGCCATGTTTTCAAAAACAAAAAGTAAAAGACAATATTTAGATATTAAAACGCATAAGAATGGTCATGAAAGAGGCATTGTGAAGGATGTTAAAATGAGTGAAATACTTGTATAAATGCTTACATGTTCACAAAAGAGAAAAGTAACAAACAAACAAAAGAATAAGCTAATTAAACAGGTGTACAAATGTGTGTACCTTACAAGTGCCAATAACACTTCCGTGAAATAATTAGCATAAAACAGAATCTGCATTTCAGAATCTGGTTTCAGTGCATAGAAAAAGCTTGTGCTTACAGCATTTTGTGTAAATTAGTTAAAAACTATAAATGGAAGAATCTGTGCAAGCTGCTTGTCAGTCAAATTGTTTTTTATAGTAAATGAAGATGTCATCAGAATTTATATTCAGTCATCCATAAACACTTGTAATATAAGTCTGACACACCAAAATTGATGCTTGAAATTGAATAATTTTTGTGCTTCTTAACCATGGAATGATGTCTAATTATTTTGGTAATTAACCTAATCAGATAAGCAGCACTAACAATCACAATGCAGCATATCTGTAATGCTTTAATAATACACACACACACACACACACACACACACACACACATGCGCGCACATACACATGCACAAGCTGTCTCACACAAACTTGGAAAATTAAATTTCAACAGGAAAGCTGAAGTAATACATTATTTTTATTGATCCTGGGCACTGCTGGTTTAATGGGCATGGTGTGGCATTGACTAGGCAGCTTTGTGGGTCCTGCCCTGGACAGTGGTGTCTGTGTCTAATAGGGCAGGTACCGGCTCCACAATACTTACAGCCCTCCTGACGTTTGGTTGAAGTCAAGACTTCCAGTGAACTGTGTTTTAACTCGAGCTCCACAAGAGCAGGTCGTACAGTTCTGGAGTCTAATCCTTATAGAAGTCTGATGAATGGATGCAGGACACCACTCTGCTTTGTGCTGCACATATCCTGCAACTGTGCTGCAGGGCCTGGCTCGTAGGTGAGGGAATGTGAAAGGTCACAGACACACCTACTATGATCGATGCCAGGCGCCGCTCTTCTCCGGGGCTGCAGACCTTCATTACTAAAGCAAGGAGCTTCCTATCAGTACCAGCTCTATTGTAGCTGCAGCCTGTGGGTTGGGAACAGATGCTAGTCAGTGTGCATTAGTTTTTAAAAAATATGCACCAAGTTCAGAATTAGCACGATCAGCATGCAGTGTGAGAAAGTGACATGTTCAGCATCTTTAAAAGAGTGCTGCTGAAGTGAATGGATGCCAGTGTCTGGGACCTCATACTTAAACCCACCCTCTATTTATTGGTTTTGAACAGGTAAGGAGGGGCGGGAAGGTAAGTAATGGAATGGGAAGGGACTGAAACCTGCCACGCCCCATTTGGCATGAGTAAGATGCTTAAAGATGGAAGCATGTAGGAACAGGAGATGTGTCACTGCCCACTGGGGTGCACTGCCAGCATGATCACAGGCAAACACCTGATGTTCATTATCTTTGCTGACATTCTGCTTGAAATACCATCCGTGCTCCAATGTTAAGTTGCATGGTATTTGATCTGCTGTGTATGACAAATTCCAAAAGCTTACCTATATTTTTGTGTTCCAGTTCCTTCTCCCAGTTCCTGTCACATTTGATTGTGTTTTCTTTCCGCTGTTGTCTATGACCTGGACTGATTTCTCTGGCTAACCGTCTCCTTGCATCGCTTATTGACTGACTTTTGGATCATGTTTTTCAGTTTCTGTGGAAATAAACTGGGTTACTCTGCACTAGAATTCTGCTCTGCCTGGCTTCTCTCTGAAAGTCATTAAAATGTTTCTGTTGTTTTTTCCTAGTTATATGAATATATTTCAGTTTAACATAGTAGCTATTTTAACATTTTTTCCCCTTTTCATATCTTACTGTTTATTTTTTCACTTTTTTATTAGCAGTGTAGTTTTAGGCAGCTTTGAGACATTGTCATGTTACTTAGTTTCACACTTATTTTTCTGGCTGTTATGAATTTGTAACTTTTCCCTAAATCCTTTGAGATAGTTCACATAACTAGAGAACATGCATTAGTACAACACACAAGGAGAGAGTATCTGTCAGATATGGTTTAAAAAAGTCCTAGTTTAATGCTATTATGGGGACATACAGGTTATGCACTTAAGAACTGTATCACAAGTAGTATTTTATTTCTTCTTCTGGACATACTGCGTATCTTTATTAAGCAGTAGGGTGTGCAAGTAGACATCATGACGTGCAGAGCACCTACACTGTTGTCAGTCATCTCATAAGTATCACACCACAGTTAAGAGGCTTGTTATTTCTATGTTGCTTCATTCACAAGAGGGTCAGGAGAACAGTCTTCACCATATCTGAGAAGAGGGCATTTAACAAGGTGTACACGCAACGCACACTCACGCTTTGATGGACAAGTTTCACTGAAACATTTGTATGTAAGATGATGGATGGTCCAATTTACCTTATGTATTTGTGTCTATGGTAAATTATATAGGAATCAGTGACTCAGGTGGAAATAGGGAGACCCTGGGTCTCCTCCAGGCTGTAATATCTTTTCAGTTCAAGCGAGCACTGATGTATGACAATTTGTTAAGTTCTGGTTGTGACAGTATGCAGGAACTAGGGAGCCTATTAATTTGTTCTGACTAATACAAGTTTCCGTTTATGGATTTGGGAAATTTTGTTTATTTGGTTGTGGCAAAACCTGCTTAAACTGTTTCATATTGGGTCATTACTGGAACACATGACTGGCCTTGAAATTGAACTTACATGGCTGGAAATCACTGTCCCATCACATTAACCCTCGCACACTTTTAGTAGCCAGCTCTAATCAGCTTCTGTTAACGCACTAATTTCTAACCTGTGGAGTTTACATAAAATAATATAGTGTGGCTAACATATGTTTATTTGTGACGTAAATCAGAATGTAATGGAAGCACAGTATAGGTTAACAGAATTTAAAAAATCTTTACAAGGTTCATGTGCATTCTGAAAACTGAACTGATGTTACTGTTATTTGCTTTTTTTGTGTACATTAGACTTCAAACTGACTTCAAACTGGTTTTGATACCACATTATGACTGTTACACAGCACTTCTTGCTTAGTACATATTTTTATTCTTTATATTTGTACACTTGGAATTAATTAAAGCTCTTCTAGTTAAGGGCTTTATTGAAGAGCACGGACACACGCACCCTCTCATTGCTCCTTGAAAGGCAAGAATTCTACCCAGTTAATAAGTGTTCTACCTCACACCTGCTATTTCTACAGCTTTTCCACAGCGCTTGCTGGAGAATTTATCTCACATTACTGAAATCTGACCTCTACGCGGGCTCAGTTAATTGCTTTTGAGAAACAATTTCCAGTTAGAGAACGGTGCATGCAGAGATAAGACGAAAGGAGCTCATAACAGTAGGATGGCACTGGTGAGTGATGGTGCCCAACATGAGGTCCACATCAATGCTGCTTTTCAGTGGATTAGGTCAGTGTCATTTTCACTTTGATCGCTCTTTGCCTTTTGACAGTCTCAGCCTTGTGGCAATATAGGCCTAATGAACGAGAAATTCAGCTGCTCCAGAAAAAAAAGCAGTGAGTCTAATGGTACTGACAGTGTAAAACTCTTGCTTCAAGACAGTTTCTGTAAGCTGCCTGAAAGCGTTTCTAATCAAAATTAAAGTCTGGTTCACACTTTGTCATTATTATCCACACCCCCTTAACATAAAAATGCGATATTATCAATCTTCAAATGTTTTTATATGAGATAATTTGATAAGAATTATTGGAGATTTGTTTAAGAAGGCACATTAACAACACCAGTAATTTAATTAAAAATAATTAATTGATACATTCTGTTCATGGTAATGGCCATGAGGAGAGCATTTTAGGCACATGATGCTGTATGGTTTCTTTATTTTGAGTATTCTGACTTCTTCCTAACCCCCTTTCCCTAAAATTAAATAATTTTGACTAGTAAGTGTTCAGTCTCGTTTTGAAACCTTATATATTTCATGGCGGCAATACAAGTGCAAGAACCTATTCACACGAGAGCGCGTGTCGGCGTTATGAAGCAGAATATACGTTTACAGTATCTCACATGCGGAGAGTGACGTAGAAACGAGTGCGGTGTCGAGCTGCTGAAATAGGACAGGAGCCGCGTACGCGCGCAGAGCTGTTGAATGAGGAGCTGCAGCAAAGTGCTGGAAGGGAAATCACGCGCCTATTCTCCAGCTTGATTTATTGGAGCCTCTAGTTCGCAAAATTACCTTTCATATACATTTTAACGTGGAAGCAAGTGGAGCTATAGAAGTCCTTTGCGTTCGGACCGACCCGTCTTTGGCTACTTTGGTCAACGTCGACATTGTCTTCTTTATCATTGCAGGAGTACTGAAGGTAGGAATGCAGTGATTAAAAATCTTTATTTATGTTTGAATTATGCTGACGACTGGCTCCATTTCTACGTGGTATGTTTCTTTTCATACGTGTTTGCACGTTTTTAAAATATTATCATAATTTGCTGCTTTTGAAGTATTTACTTTACAACGAATGTCAGTGCTGATTTTTACATAACCGAAACATTTTCTACTATTTCAGATGAAAACTAAAGAATGTGCATATGTGTGTATTTATATTTGGGTGTTATATAGGATTTTAATTCTATATTATATGCATTTTACACTTTTATCATTTTTGAAAAAGTCCTTAACTGACCTTCCGTGTCTTCTTAGGCGTACTCCTAAAACATATTCTGAACGAGTCAATGCAGTTGAAATGTGTAAATGTTTTTGCGAACATTGTGTCGGGAAGAGTCCTGAAAATTTTTTAACCTATTAATACCCGAATAACCCGCAGCTGACCGCGGTTTCGTATATTTATTAGAAAGAAATAAACGCGAATAATAACCGATTCTTAGCATGTACCTTGTTTCCTTTCTTGCTTGAAAACATTTTGTCTGGTCATGATTCTTATAATACGTAACAAAAAATATTCACGCAGAGGTAAAGTGTGCTTTCTCCGTCAATGTAAGTAATCATGCGATTAATATAGCTTGCGAGGTAATGACTATGGCAATGCTGTTTTTACCTGAGCCGTAGTTTCTAGTGATTACAGCAGCTTACTGAAGGATCGAAAGTTAACAGGAATAATACTGTTACAAGAATAATAAAAATAATTTACTAGTCCAATGGAGTCCAAGATGGTGATTCAAACTTGACGTTACGAGGAAATATTGCTATGGACTGCTTCCTTGCAGCCTTATAAAGCACCAGTACGCTTTCAGATACAGTACCTTTGTAAAGTTATTGAGCAAGCGCTTACATTATATACATCTATCTGACTTACAAACTATTGCTATCCTTACACTGAAAACAGTTTGCGTTTTATGCTTACAATACACAGGTAGTTGTTTCAGTTTTGGATGGCCTTTACAGAATATGGGTAGTCTCAGAATTGACCCGTCTCGATGTACTTGACAGTACACTCCAACGGGGGAGCTGTCCAGAACTATAGTGCTGAAATTACTGCATACTGGGTTGCATCTTACGACAAATATTTTACTCTCATTTCCATTACCAGAGTAATTTACACGGAACTGTGCACGCCATTGAGAGTAAATCAATCAGAAAGTCAAACAACACTATTTTTCTTTTTTTTTTTCGAGGCCAGAAACTGTGGACGCAAACATTCCACGTTATTAGGTATTAACTCTTGATTGACTTATATCCAATTCCCTTTGTACTGAATAACAATGCAATTAAATTAGTTACCTATTTAACATGAATATACTTTTTATAGCAGTTTACACATTCAGTCATTGCATTTTCTTGGTTTTTGGCACTTTTTATCTGAATTTAGATGTATGTACCATTATTATGTCTTATGATAATCTGTAGGCATAAGCAGTCAGCATTAATTAATGCATAATCAAAACTTATATTAAATTTGCCATTAAAGGTCTGTTCTGTATCAAGCAAACTAACTTATTCAGTGAAATACTGTCTCTTGTTACTGTCTCTAAATGTTTTTTTATACTATCAGAGCATTCATTGTTATTACCATAGTTGAAAAGAATTTAAATATTGTCAGGAACTATAGTCTGTATGTTTATGATTTTGGGGGTTCTATGTATGAGGCACACAAGTACGCATTAAGTTATTCTGGTGCATAAACAATGAAACTTTACACATATCTGTATAATTTTTTAATTATACCCTTGATTCATAGCTTGTTTCTTCCATGTTAGCATTTATGTGACATGTGTACTGTTATCACATGAGCCGTAATCAAATGGCGTCCTTTGGCAAAAAATGTGATACACAACTTTAAAACTTGTAAATGTGTGGACAGTTGTTTTGATATGCTTCAAAGCAACTGTGACAGCTCAAGTCGCAAATGCATAAAATTATATGCCATGTAGGAAAATATATGCTGTTGACATGAGAAAATAACCATAATCACCAACATCTTAAACTTGTGCATATGACAGCTATAACTGATTGCAAGGTTTTCCTTGTAGGAAAATTTTTCCCAACACCAACTAAAGTTGTGGAACACTGAATGACACTATTTGGTGAAGAGAGCTTAGATTTTTGAAGTTTGAGAGTTCCGAAAAGAATTCTTAATTGCCTTTCTGTCAAATAGGCTGCACCTGTAAAAGTGGGTTCTCTGTCTGCGTGGTAGCAATTACTCCTGCTGAGAAAATGAAGTGACTTCATGAAAAATGTGCAGGATCCTTGCTATAATTAAACCATTACCAAGTGCTAAAAATCTAAGCTACCTATTGAATTTTCCTGCAGGTTTAATTGGTCTTTGATCTTGCCAGAGCAGGCTTCCTGCTCTTTACTTATGATGAACATCTGAAAGCCACGCTGCAGGTCCTTCTTATGTTTTCAAAGTTCAAGTGATGTCACTCACACCCTTCTTTAGACACACTGCAGAGCATGAAATATGCAAACAATATGTTATGAGCACCTATCCATATCTCCACATAACAATGATAAAGCATTAAAGGGATGATGACAACATGGCGCTTTCTTACAATTTGGTTCCTGTAGCTCTGATTTGTAGAGCTCAAGGAGGTTTTTTGAAAACATAATCATTGCTTACAGGTCATTTTGAACTACTTGCGAGGATTCTGCTTATATGTAACCTTTACACTCAAACATCTAAACAGTGCTGTGCTACAACAAATTGTCTTGCTGTGTATGTCATGTGTAGCCAGTCTTAAAAACTGGACAATGTACACACACCAAGTTTAGGTCATCCAGACCATTGGCTTTAAATGTAAAATAATTTTCACTAACCTAAATTCATCCTGTTCACAAACATGGTACCTTTCCCAGTCTGACCAGCCCATTGATTTAAGGGCTTACACTGTTTTGTTGTGTAGGTGGAATTTTAAGGAAAATGATTGGCACAACATGTCTTACTGTTTTGGCCAATGGGACAGAGTACTGAAGTAGAAAGTTCAAACTCCAGTCAACGTTACAAGTCACTATACAGGGCAGTACTCCGCTCATAGAAAATCACCAGTGCACATCAAACAGCTTATAACGACATGCTAATTTCTTGTGAGACCTCAGCCTAATTAATACTGTTACACTGGATGGGACCACACATAATTAAGACGGCGAACAAATCGATGTCAGCTTGGGGTACAATGGCAAGCCCCTGTGCTGCTGTTAATCAACGGGGTTTCCACCTCTCATACGCTATAATGAAACAGGACCTGTAAGGGAAGTGAAGGAAGGGCTGTCAGCCAATGAAAAGTTGTCTATGAAGTAATACACAGTTTGTATATGTTCCCCTTCAGGGCAGGGTGGAGTGGGGTGAGATGAGGGCAGGGTGTATGGAAGGAGAAGGGAGAGAGCACGTTGATGAGCTGAGGTCAGTGAGAGATTGCGTGAGGGCACTGATAATCTTGAACGATGGACCTGGCTCTGCGTCTTACCCTGTCAGCATGGGCAACCTGTTTAAGCAGTCCGCTCCACGTGGCCCCAAGAGGCAGCCCCGCCGGCAGAATGCAGATAAGCCTGCGCTCGACCGCCGTTCAAACCCCACGAGTTGGTCTGCATTCGATGCCAAGGCATGTGGCTCCGACTGAAGGACACGAGATTGGAAGATTAACATCTCTTGCTCTCCCAAGTGAACATTTTGCCTGCACCAAGCTATTAAATGGAAGGATTTTTAATTCAAATATCAATTAAGTCCCTCTTTCTCTCTCTCTCTGTCTCTCTTCCTCCCCTCTTCGGTGCATTGTACTTGAGTAGAATATGTATTCATACATCCTGGGCAGTGCTGGCAGGATTTGTTTACAAGACTGTTGTGCACCAATTTTTTTAAAGCGTTGCCGACTGAGGGGGTGTGTGACTGGGAATTAGAAGTATGGCTTTCTCGTTAATTAGTGCCGGTGGCTACGCTGGAACAGCAGTTAGGGTGCAACGGAGGGGGGTGGTGTCTAACAGGTGTGGTGGTCCTCCTGACAGATCTGGGCTTATGGACGGGCCACGGCAATGGCTGTTCTCCTTCCTGCTGGTGAGGGCACTCTGTCAGGCCGGAGGAGGCTGGGACGCGGCAGCCCGAGAAGACGTCGTCCCCGCGGGGCCACAGCTCACGGTAAACACACCTCTGCTTGTCCTCCGTTGCCCCCCTCCATCAGGGTGGCTCTCTCTAACCACCTGACCCTGCAACCTGAAAGTTTTTCTACATGACTGTAGTCATATGGGTCCTCAGTAAAGCATGCTCCTTTGAAGCCCTCCTTAAGTGGTTATTTATTCTTAAACAACATTTTGTACTCCCGTATTCTCGTGAGAGGGCGAGAAAATTGCTTTAGTTCTGTCACAGGTATAGAAAACTGGACTTTCTACGTTTCTGCAGCATTGCATCTTTCATGGCAATGCCTTGTTTTTTACAACAATGGGTAAAAATAGAAGCAAGTGAAGAACAAAGGAAATCTTTCTTCATACGGTTGTTGCATTAGAGAGATTACACATTATCGTGACAGATGTACAATAAACACCGTTCAAAAACGTTAACTAATTAGTTTTAACCAAAAAGATGTATTATGTATATAACCAGTTTTGGAGTAATCAGCAGTTATAATTAATAAAATGACTGAGTAGTACATATTTATTGAAAATCCTTCATATATAAAAAACATTTTTAATGGATGGCATTCTTTCCGCTTTAAAAGCCTTTTCTTTTTGCTTATTGACAGGAAACAAGCTTTACAATTACAATAATAGGTCAGTTTCTGCCTGCTGCTTCATAAAATGTTATTTTCTTTTACCTGTTGTAGGCTAAGCAAACTCTAATTACTCAGCATTGAAAAACACATTTATAGTCACAGTCTAAAAGAGCCATTTACAGCTTCGAATCATTGTACTGCTGAAAAATGGCTAACAAATAAGTGATTCAGGTTCATTAGGTCTTTGTGTATATAATTCTAAAAACCATATACCAGACTCTTGGATAGGTAAGCTTGAATTCTGACTTTGGCGGTACCGTGAGCATGTCTCCTGGGTACTGAAAAATCAACAGAAAATCAATAAGACAACATTTGGTTAATTATAATAATTAGTATTATTATAATTATTTGCATTGTCATGAAACCCAGCGTTCACAATACCTTGTAGGAGATTTGCTCTGTAGACATAGATGTAGCGAGAGACTGCCAGCGGAAATGGGCCCGATCTCTGCCCGCCTGGCACACGTATTCACCTCCCTCTTGAGATTGCACTCAAATGAAGTTAATTAGAAGGATGAACAAAGACGCCTGATTTAAAATTAAGGATTAAGCAATGATTTACGGTTGTGTCATGACCATGTAATTTAAATTAATCCCTCTTAATTTAGTGGCCAGGCCACACTTTTGGACTTTGTGAGCTTTTCATAAATACTGCCACCAGTTTTGATTTTTAAGTAATGCATTTATGAGCTGGTTTTTGGACAGAACAGACTACACCTGATAATACAATAGGATTGTAGCAGAGCACATCATCTGCTTTCTACTTCAACTACTATTTATCATTATTTCTCATCTTCTACTACTACTACTACTACTACTATGACTAATAATAATATTTAAAAATATATAATAATAATAATAATATAAAAAAAATTTAGAAATAAATACAGGCTTGAATGTTTCCTACCAGAAGGTATAGCCACTATTTATTATGCATGAGAGCAAATCCGCTATACTGTCTATCTAGAATTTTTATCAGGTAACAAAACGGCTGTGGTTTCTTCTAACCTCTTTCTGTGATACTCTCACCCCACACTTCCCGCATTATGTCCCACGACAGCCAGGAATAACGGCATCCCAGCCTGCTGAGTAGAAAATGGCTCTGACAGGTGTCAAGAGCTCATGTCATTGTGCCCATGATGACGTCATGATTTACAAGCCGTCTTCACTGCGCACGTCGTTGTGAGCGCACCACATTAATAGCCACAAGCTTTGATTTTTCGTCCTCATTTAGTGCTTTCACTTAATTCCTGAGGAATGTTCTATTGTAGAGCGTGCGGATGTGTAAAGGTCACGTACCTCATTCCATGCAAATGGTTAAAAATAAGAGCAAAACATGGTTTTATAATTCATGAGTGTAACCTGTCGCCTCCGATATTACTCCTTGTCTTTGACAAGCAGACGTTTTGCATTAATCAGTCTGGCTTCTGGAGGACTTGCTTTTTGCCATCCAAATACCCATCAGAGACGGACCAACCTGATGCCTTTGTTCTGGTACCCTCTGTTTGCTTCATCCATAAATCGCTAAACCTGAATAATGAGCTCTTTTTCTCCTGTGTGCTTGCGCTTCAAGTTGCGACACTGTGACTCCTGACCTTTTAAGCTGGAGAAGCGCAGCTCTGCTCTTCTAAATCTGAATGAAATTTATAGCTGAAACATCCTCCTGTCCATTAAAACTGCTTGGTATTCCCACATTTTTGCTAGTTTTTTCTCTTTGGAAGGAACCAGGGTAGGTGTGCATAATTTCAGTCAGGGCTTGGGCAGAAAAGTTTGTGCTTTTTCTTCATGAGTAAATAGACTGGAGAAATGAGAACGGAAAGAACAGATGTCCTTCAGCACAGTCAAATTTGAAACACCACGTTACTTTACATGTGACTGCAATCTGCACTTTCTAAACATTGATAGCCTTCTGTTCTGGTTGTCCTACTTAATAATTTTGTTTGCCCAGCTGACCTAGCTACCAGTGACTGGCGTAAAGATGTGAAAAGGGCGTATTACCAGCACGGTCACTTTAAATTTGTCATCATTCCAAAAAAATGGTAGGATGACTGCTGTGTCCGGTTAATTTACACACATCAAAGAGAATGTTTAAAAAAACGGCCATGTGTTTGGTTCACTTTTGCAAGGCGTAACAATTCAGGAGATGTATCATTTGTTAAGTGAAGCCTGCAGGGACCCTGTCTGCGTTCTTCTTGACTGTGAATGTTGCAGCTTCTAGTTGTTCAGCATGACGGATTGTAACGCTCCATCTTTTTCAGATCTGTCAAAGATAACATGGAATGAAAATGTTGTAGAAAGAAAAGCAGCTGAAGAAAGTGGTGGTGATCAGTGTTATCAAAGAAAACAATTAAAAGTTACAGGAAAGTAATGCAGGTTCTTCTGCTTTTGTTTAAAAGGTGCCAGACTGAGGACTGTATATTAGGCTCCTGTCCACAATGCATCCCATCTCCATTGTAACTTAATCTTTTTTTTTTTCTTTTAACCTTTTTTCCCCTCTGTGTTGCTCGAGTGTCATCAGTCACAGCGTGTTTTGTGAGGCATTAGTATTTCCTCCAGGAGAAAGTCAGAGGCAATTGGTTAGACTGGGAGAGAAGGGTCTCAGTTTTGAAAGTGTTAGCTGTTATGGAGGTGGACCTTTTCCATTGTTTCAACACTGCCCAGGACAGATGGCTCTTTCGCCTGCACTGCTGTGAAAGCAGCACCGGCACTTGGAAGCGTTCACAAACGTATGAATCAGTCAGGACTTGGTGGCCTTGAGTCGGCAGTTAAAGATGATTCTAGTGTTTTACTGTTTCAGCCGCAGTTCCGGACTCAGTAAACAATATGCATGTCATTTAGATATATTGAATTGAATTGAATGAAATTTAACTGAATTGAAGGCTTCCCTTCCTCCTCACTTGGAACAATTACTTCCTAATGCTTTTAAAATTTCTTCATGAAAGTCAAGATTCAGCACAGCAGTAACTCGAAGTCCCTCAGAATTGTTGCTCATGGTTACCTGATGAAATATTTAAATTACTATTAGTTTCACTAATTTCAGTTTCTTTGCCTGCTTCAGCAGACTAACAGTTGTGAAATGCCATATTAGTAGCATCTGAGCAATTTTTTTCCACATTGATCCACACTTTATGAACATACTTTGTACCTTGTAGCTTATTTTATAAGATTTTAGGACAGGGTAGAGGTTAGACTCAGAAATGTGACATGGGCATTTCCCTCAAACACACATCCAGACATGGCAAACTGTTTAAAACCATTGCTCTTTCTTAAAATGTAATGGGAGTGTACTTTGCTAATGACATTTACAATATTTCAATGTTCAAATAGCAGCCTGGTTGCTCAATGGGTAGAACATCATGCTGGGCTGTGGAAGTCTTCCAGTTTGAGTCCCAGCACAGCCAGGTGTGTCCTAAGCAAGACACTCAGCGCCAGCTCCCTGGGTGCCACATGTGGCTGGCGGCCCACTGCACCCCTCAGCTAAATGCAGAGAATGAATTTCCCTGCTGAAAATTCCCAGGGATTAACAAATAAAAGCATGTTGCTCCAATTCTCTTTTATGTACTTTAATAAAAAGAATTGCAGTACATGAATAAGAAAAATACAGAAAAATAAAACAATACACATAGTAATCGAACAATAACCTAGAAAAGAAAATTCAGCAAACCCTCCTTATTAATGAAGTTTACAAAATCTCAATAAAAGCGCTTGGCCTTTCACTACATATGAAAATAAAGAAACCAAACAATTAAACTACTGTACGGTGAAAGAAAATGTTAAACGAGGGAACAGAAAATATATACATCCCACGTCCAGCACTACGGTATTACACCACTTCTGCTGGAGGTATTCAGTAGTCAGCAGGAGACCAAGATGCCATTCAGTTTAAACAATCCATATTTAAAAACTTTAAATGCATTCAAAAAAGTAATAAATAAATAAATAAATAATGGACATGCACACAATAGTAATTTGAACTATACTGCAGTCAGAAATAATTAAAACTGTAACACGAGCTTTTGATGTTAAGAAAATCAAGCAGGCACAGTAACCAGTGAATAAGTTATGAGCTCACCTTGAGCTATCATCTAACTGTCGTTAATGCCTGTGAGTAATTACTACAGTTACTACATTCACTTCATATGAGCAGGTGCCCTAATATATGTGTCACTAATTTCTGAATGATATTAAAAGTAATATAAAACAGCATAGTAATTATAGAAGTCAGCATTAGGCTTTTACTTGTGCAGGAGCAGATAGAGCCCGTAGTTTTTAAAAAGTCAACTGCATAATTTGGCTACCTCCTTTGTGTTAAAAATGGAAGAGTTTGCAGTGAGAGTTAGATTTCATTGTAGCCTGTAGTGAAAATGACTCTCACATAATTTTATTGTTCTTTACCTGTGAAGAACGTAAAATAAACGGTTGTGCCATGGTGTTTTTATATTAGAAGGGGGGAAAGAAGTTCCTCTACAGTCAGTAGGGGCTGTGCTCTCATTATCTTCGCCTTGCGACATGACACTCCTCTTAAATTCAAAGTAATACTGTAGTTTCTTAGACCATTTCAAAGTGTTGGAATTGTGTTTCCATGGGAACCACAGAGGCCATGCTAATTTGCGCCAGGGTGTTTGTCAGAGCCAAGACGCGTGCTACCGCTGATAAATTTAAACAAATGTTCTTTCTTCTTAAAAAGTGCATTGAGACAATTATAGAGAAGGCATCCTGTGGTCTACTCAAAAGTCAAAGTCAGACCATGTTTTTGCTTCAATTAATTCCCCATCTTGCGATATTAAGGAATGAGGTATTGTTTGGGGGTGGGGATGGAGATG